>DWNR01001825.1:0-14224 GCA_018250455.1 Polygonus leo | reverse complement strand
ACAATAAATTGCTTCACGGAGGATTATGAGGGAGGCGGTGGTACCTCCCCGGTCGAACTTCATGAGTTCTACCACCTAGCAAAAGTGCCTGTAGTATGAGGTTTATAGCAATACTACCGCACGTTTACACTTTAGTTCATTTTACCAGGCGTCTAATTTTGAAATAGAATTTTGGGTTGGCGATTTGTAATTACTGCCATGCAGAATAACTGCTAGTAACTTGGCTCGCACTTACTCGATTAGAGCATTATTGTTTTGGCCGACCTCGAAACTGTTAGGCCAGCAACGTTTAGACACATAACCTATTTTTCAAACTTTTCGATTTTAATTAAGGATCATAATATTAGGAATCGAGAGTTTTACTGGTGGGTGAACGTTTTTACGTAATATTAGAACGATTGAATCGTCCTTGAGGGTGTCCATTAAAGCCTGCTGTTTCTGCACTGCGAACTAAGATGTTCGCTTGGTATATAAGTATAGCCAAATCGCCTTAACAAAACCGAAGCATAAAAATTGCTTCACGGAGTTTAAGGATGCGGTGGTTCAGGTTGAGTTATAGCCGGTATAAGAGTTTTTCCAACTACCGAGCCACGTGTAGTTAGGCAGTAATTGTGCTTGACCTAATTGCTTGTGATATTTTGTAGTAGATATATTTAGTTATAGCTGTGTGTATAGAAATAAATTGAACGCTTGACGATCGCTGAACTGACCATGTTTTTATAATTGTGTTAGTGTTCATAACGTATTTCTATATACTACTAGCGATCCGCCCCAGCTTCGCACGTGTGCAATGCAGATACTGAATACACTATAGAAAAACAGCGAACACAATATACGTATAAACCTTCCTCTTCAATCACTCTATCTATTAAAAAAACCACATCAAAATCCGTTGCGTACTTTTAAAGAAATAAGTTTACAAAGGGATATAGAGACATAGGGACAGAGAAAGCGACTTTATTTTATACTATGTAGTGATATATACATCATAATTTTAATAAGTTAGTACGCTAACACTGTTTTTTTAAATGTAATGAGTGAAATGAGAAATGATATTTAACATTTTTTCCTGGAAATATAAAACGCCGTGAGGCAATAACATGCACACATGCCTATGCATTGCTATTATTTTGTCTCAGGCAAGAAACTGGTCAAGTCAAGTTAATCTAATATACAAAAAAATAAGATTCTGTTACCCATTAAGTGCAATGCACGATGGTAGGGAATAGGTGAAAATGAACCACATTCTTGTCAAATTCCCTAAGTGTGGGCCACACCGCTCAACAGGATAAATATGTGATCAGTACAAGTTAAAAATAATAATGATACAGACATACACGCAAAATATAAAATATTTCTTTTTTAAAACAAGTAGTTTGAATAGTCCACTTTCAAAGAAATATTGTCTTTACTAACATTGACGATGAAAAAGCAATTGGCGTATTCCAGGGCATGTGAAGTACAAAAATACAAGTAGGTTTAATTAGGAATATTGGAAAGATTTATTATTTATTGGGTAAAGATAGATATAATATATATTGGGTATAAAATAAGTATTTTTTATATATGTTAGGTGATCGGTTTTATTGAAAAACCAGGAGACAGTGATGTAGATAATACACTAAAAGCAAAAAAAATAATTCGGAAGGTCCTAGGTAACAGTTATCACTCAGCAATCTACGGTATTGATCAGATTAAAAAATAACCTGTGTAAATTTTTTTACACATTTTATTTTTAAATGTTTAGTTTCTAATCCATTCCATCTTGGATTTACAATGATACAGAATTTATTAAATTGTATTGTTACCAAAACTAAATGTGTGTACCAAATATATCTACCAACAAGAAGGGGGTCAACTTCAATTACTAAAATATGACTCAAACAGACAAACAAACAGGGCAAAATAAATAAAACCGTTTAAAAACAAATATGGTTCAGTGCTGGCTGACAGCTCGATTATTATTTCATGCTTACGAGGTCCGATCGGTGCTCTGGTTAATAAGCTTACATTGACACCATGCAGGTTTAATTTTATAATTTAAATTCTCAGTCCGTGAACTGCCCAATTTCGTAATTTCAGTTTTTATTGACGGTAAAGGATTTATTTACGTCACAGTCAGTTTATTCACATCAATAATAATTATTATTGTTATTATATCTAAACCTAGCGATAAAGAAGACGGGCTCCATGATGGTCACTGTCGCCTATGGACATTTGCAGCACCAGAGGGACCGCCAATGCATCGCCGGCTTTGGAGGTGAGGTCTTTTCGCGCCTTTTTTGAAGTACCCCATGTCATAGCGCACCTGGAATACCTCGGGAGTAAGCTCATTCCACACGTTCTTGCACATGCGAGGTAAAAAGGGGCGTGCAAAACGAACTGTTGAAGACCGCCACGAGTCTAATATATATTAATTGATCTATGATATGGAAATGTTACATAAACAAAATCATATATGTGTCATTACCATCTTCTAGAAGATTCGGAGCAAATTTAACTTTGAAAGACAGACGCACAAGTATCTTATATAGATTTCGTTGATGTCAGTCAATCCGAATTTGTTTATTGTTTTAATGGTATAATACTAGATATCATACGTGACATAATATAAATATAGCACAAAGTTAATTTGCCTATTAATAATGTTAAGATAGTGTTATTAAGATAGTGTTAGATAGTGCTGAGTTTGCATTTGTGGAATCTTAATCTACTGCTTTTTATTGCACAATAGAACCTTAGACGGTTGAAGTTATTTGAATGGAAAATCGGGACGTAGCTGCCCTGACAGCAAGCGATTGTTAGTAAATTGCCTTTGCTATTCAAATCGAGTTTACTGAACTGCATTGTCGCCATTCAATCGGAAATGTAACATCTTTTTAACGCTATTTTCGCATCTTCTAAAGAGCGATTTCCTTATACTGACGCCATTATAACTTATTAAATATTAATGTAGTATTCTTTGTTTTTAGTGTGGCGTTTGTCCACCATGTCCAGCTCCTTGCAACCCAAACGCCCCTCCAGTAAGTAAATAGAATTATGCATTAGTATTTATATATACTTATAGTTGTATTAAAACTAAGATTTCATGCAAATACATAAGAAATACTTAAAAATTGAGTTCGAAATACCTCGTAACGTTTTAATGTTTTCTAGACACCTGCAGAAAGAGAAGTTCAAAGATTAACAATTCAACTGCATCAAACAGAAGAAAACTTTAAAACAAAAGTGACCGAGGTACGTATGAAATAACTTTATTAGAAACAAGTTGAAAGTCTAGCTAAGATAAAATTATTTTTACTTAGATTTACGATTCTAGTGTGCCATGTTAAGAGTAGAGTTGGTAAAGAAGAAGGAGGAGCTTGAGAAGGAACGATGCCAACACCGCGAAGTTCAGAACAAACTTCGAGAACTGGAAATGAAGTTCGAGGGGCTCACAACACACACGAATATGATGATGGGAACTAAGGAGCAGGCTTTTGAACAGGAGGTCAATGTCAGAGCTCTGAAACAGTGTTATAGAGAGGCAAGAGAGGAGATAGATGAGTTGAGAACATTGATGAAAGAGCAAAATGATCAGCTACAAGATTACAGAGTGAAGGTTAGTCTTTAGCTTTTAAATTAATTTAACAAACGGGCCTGGTATTTTCCGGTATTAAATGGCGAACTTGGCATCTTTAACTGATATTTTTCATTAAACACGAGTACCTAATACCTTAAATCTAAATGGGAATAATGTTGTTGAGTTACAGTTTTGAAGTATATCTTGTTTATCGTACTTGGTATGCAAACCGAATATTTAACAAGATATGAAATTTATCTTTTTTTATTTATTTCGTTACTAATTAATGTTCCCCTTCTTTAGTATCTCCAAACTCAACAATTAGTAGAGGAACAGCGCCGACAGATGGACATGATGGATATGGATAACACTCGAATAAGTGAACAAATAAACCTGGAGATACAAAGGGTCAAAGTAAGTATATTGTTCATTAGAAAAATAATATATTAATATTGCCCTTAACAATTACTTGTCGTGTAGAGTTTCAATAATAGTAATAAAAATCGAGATAAATACCAAATGTCCCGTGAATAATTCTAATAATTGTCACGGCAAAGTGGATTAGAAATAAAATACCCTTTATAAGTTTATTTATATAATAAATCTTAGCTGACCTGGCAAGCGTCGGTCTACCATATCAATTAAAAATCGCGAATAAAAAAAGGGGGCAGAGAAGTTAAAAATTTGGAATTATGAGTATTTATAATCTTTCAAAAAAAAACGTTAAAAATAGAAAATATTTTGTCTGATGGGTTTTCCTACCCTGATCCAGTATTTCAACAAAATCGAACGAGCCTGCGCGAACACACACCGCGTCAGGAGATTTTTGTATATAAGAGTTAATTTGGTAATAACCATAATATTCTATTGTAAGTAAAATTGCAAACGCATGTCATCATCATCATTATCATCATCATCAGCCTGTATTCGTCCATTGCTGGACATAGGCCTCTCTCATGGTACGCATGTAATCTGCCACAATTCAAAATAATCGAAAACGTGATATTGCAGTGACATAAACGTCTATAAATTTTAAATTCACAGCTGAAATTCCAAGAGAAACTACAGGAGCTGGCACCTATACCGGACCTGTTGAAGGCGACTCAGATGAAGTTAAAGGATGCACAGCAATCGCAAGCCATTGCCGAGCATAATGCCGAGCAGCTCGCCAGGGAATTGAATTGTGCCAGAGAGAAGGTTTTTGAATATTTACAGAATATAGAACGAACAAATTTACATATACGGTTTAGCTTTTTTGCGTCTAAGTGTAACATATTAAACAGATGTATTCGCCCAAGTCCAAGTCGAACTCGCTAATGAAACCACAAACCGTTTCATCAACAAACGGCGTCGTCAAATTGGAATGTTACATGGATAGATTTTTTAACCAAAATTTGGTAGTCTTTATTTTTTACACGATTCTTAACAATTTTGACTTGAATTTCTTGACTAGAATTAAATTCGATTATAATATCACATTATATTCGATTAAAGAGATATTACTCTGTCACAGACAAACAGAAAAACGGACAGAGGATTCTTAGTAATAGATTCCAGTAGTCACAACTCGGTTACAGACCCACACTTGCATTAAGCTAATTTTGGTACAGAAGTGTTGAGTTGTGTGTGAAAACTCAATATTTAATTTGTTTTTTTTTTATTTGTACACATGGATTCCAAATAATTCAAGCACTTTCACACAAATGCACAATTGCATTACAGGTACACGTACTTCTACACAATAGCATGAAACCACCGGAGAAGCCCCCCGAACGAGGCGGTGATGAGAAGCAAATGGCGATGTTGCAGCAAAGGATCTCGCAGCTAACTGAGGCTAATATGGCTCTGAAGAGTGAAATCGAGAGGCTAAAGTATTTTTTTATCTTTTTTGATAGTATTATTATTATATATTGATAGTTTTGATTTTGTGAGGTAATGTTATGTGTACATATGTGTGTATGTGTAACAGAACCACAATAGTTTGCTAGAACTTTCCTTTGACTGTAAGTTTGTTGTTTGTTGTAGTTGTTTGATAGTAAGATACTAGGACAGTTGCTAGGTAGATAAAAGCGAAGAATAGAGGATTGTTATACGTAATTTAGACAATAGATCTTGAGAGTGTGGATATAAGATTTTAACACGTAATTGAGAACGAATTTAATACTACTTTCTTTATTGAATACTTGAGGACGGTGGGATCGTACCATGAGGCAATATCGTAACCAATGAGGTTAATCCGAGGTGCGATTATTGCTAGTTGAAAACCATATTTTTGAAGTTATTTTTGAAATCTCGCCTAACAGTCTTCACTCCTTGAACAAATTAATCGAAAGTCTGTTTTTAAAATGAATTAATTGCCAAGTGATAACGTTAGGTAAGTTATCCTTATATCGGTTGTAAATCAATTTGTGTACGTACAGACCCAACGGTCATCCTTACTTACGGTCTTCTTAATTTTTAGAGGAAGGTCGTCCTCAGAAGTTTTAATCCGCGGGGCATTCGAGACTGTGTAAATTGTTCTTGAAAATAGTTCACACCTAGTTTACCCTTAATTCATTTGCACGTATGTACCACCAGAGCGAGCGTGATCCGCATGGAGGAGTGCGTGTTGGCTAACGAGAAGCGGCTGCAGGAGAAGATGCACGAGTGCGCGCAGCTCGGCGGCGAGCTGGACCGCGCTCGCGATGAAGCTGCTAGAGCCCTCCAGCGCGCGAACGAACGCACCGACACCATACGCAAGTTAGTGGTGTTTTATGTCATTTTCGGTCACCATAATTGTCGCTTGGGGATATCGGGTTTGACCCGGCCAGACAGAAATCTGAGTGACGGATTTGGACTTCTGTTCTGTTCCAGGGCACCCACGGCATATGGAATCCAATTGTAGGGCTATGAATGTAGAAGATGTTATTTATTTTATATTATTTTGACATTAATTGATCTAAGGCCTAGAATAATAATGATAAGATTTAGATAAAAGACTTTTTAAATGATAATTGAAATTGTTTTCACATACATCTTTGATTTTTTTTGTCCGAACATAAATAGTTCGTGTAAGTATTAGAAGAAATGATTATTTGTGTTTTTCTGAGGAGAGTTATGAAAGTGGAAGAAGCTAGGCAAGTATGTCAGAACCGTGCCATTTGGCACTCGATATTCTCTGCCTACCCCGTTAGGGATTTGGCGTGAAGATATGTATGTATGTATGTAAAATTTGTAATAGGACGCCCTAAAATATTAATTTAATTTTCAAACATACTGATGCTTGTGGCAAGGTGTTATTTTATTAAATGACGTTTTCGTTTGAGTTGAGATTAGCTACTTGTGTAAATGTTTTTGATCATTATGACTACTCATTGTCTTCAATTTTTTGTGTGTGCTATCGATTTCCTAAAAAATAATAAGCCATTATTTTGCGTAAAGTTTATATTTAAGAGAAATGTTATAATTGAGATACCCGGCTCTAATTCTTATGTAATTATTTGTTGTGATAAAGTTAAGCTAAAGCCTTTGACTTAACGGTAGTCATATCAGGTGGATTGCATCTTGCCATTGGTTACATTAATTAATTTATTATTATTTAGAACTTTGCTTAAATCCACATAGCCACAACATCTAAATTTTATTTATCTATATAATCAACGTAAAGGAACATGTTTTAGGTTATTAACACTACAGGATCTTAAAAAATGTTCTGTATTCTTTAATCACTAATATATTTCATGCTAATAACTGATAGGTGGCACAGTTTGATTTAGGATTTTTATGAGCAGATAGGAGTGATATGCCAACCCATCCATGCATCCATGCATTACGGAATATAGGTGAAACCGTCATTACGAGTGCACCGGCATATGGAACAAAACGTGGTGAGAGCCGATGTGACTAGATAATTAAGTCGATACTGTGCGATGAATTCAATTGCCGTCTTTTCACGACGTACCTAAATGAGTTCTAATATTTAAATTGTTCGCTTTTAATTCACAGATATTTTTCAAATAAATATTCAATCATTATGGATTTTAGGCTTGTTGTTGATGTTGTTGTTGTTGTTGTTCTTGAGTATTATTTTATAAGATTAATTATTCGATTTGGAAAATAAGTTTAAATTAAGCTTCAATACAAATATTTCACGCATAATCCTGTAGGTTAATCCAAAAATATATGGATTAAAGTACTATTATAGAACTACTTCACAGGTATCCATTTAAATGTGGATTTAAATGGCAAAGTTAGGTAAAGATACCCATTAAAAGTTTTAAGAATCCAAGTTGTGAACATTGAAAATTTTTTCAACTTCTGAAAATAAAAGTTACCTAAAAGATCGGCTGCCAGTAATGGGCAAGTCGGTTTTCTAACAAACTGATCGTAGCATTAACCTGTAAATTTGTAATGTGGTATTAAGAAATTCAATAAACCAATGCCAAATACCAATACTAATTTATACATGTAAAATGACTTATTACGATGTAAATAAAGCGTTATTTACACAGCAGTGTAACGTTGTCCATTGTATGATAAACTAAAATGTAGGTATATTTATATATTCTCGGCCAGCGTTGTGGACCAAATAGTGGGACAATAATGGGTTATGCTAATAATATTATATCCATGAAACCTGGTAAGGCAAACACGGCAGAACTAATATATTAGTTGATTTCATTTACGTAGCGAAATTAAGTTAAGATTAAATAAAATTTTAACGACGATAATAACCGTAATAAGGATTTAGGTATACCAATTAATTAGATTATTTAAATGGTTCATGATACCAAAAACTGTTTTTTTTTTGTTTTATAGGTTTACACATGAAGTGGAAAAACACTAATATTTATTGGTCTAAAAACAAAGACGTAAGATATTTATTTTAGAAAGAGACGTGTATTGAAGCTTTTTAAATAAATGTTTATGTTTCTATTTGGCTTAGAAATTGTGCTTCTTCGATACAAGTCGAGCTAATCTAGTTTACGATGAGATTCTGTCCGGACCGCTATCGCAATTCAATTTAGCAATGTTTAGCCGGCTCGTGCCTCATGGTCGTCAGTATCGTATCGACTGTAGAGTTAATCAAATTTGATCGCAACACTAATCGACCACAGTTCAGATCGATCGTTATTTCAATTACAGCTGCCGAAACTTAGTAGGTTATTAATGAAACTTCATTAACTTTGAGTAATTACACTTACGAGTATTGGCTGAACTTCTTGTGTCTTGTTTATCTTGTAGTGCAGTGCAGTCCACTTTATGTCAAGTGGATACTGTAGTCCGGCAAAGTTACCGAATACTAGCGACTGCAGCTCGTAATTAGAATCTGGTACAAATAGTTTTGGAACAATAGAGGTTGCATGATGCTGCTTGGCCAGAAAATTAAAGTTGAATAATATTTCACAAGTTCATATGTCCGTCTCACGACGTCCGTTAGGTACGATCAATTCGTACGTGCCCATGTTAACTCCGCAAACACAGTCAAATAAAATAGGGCATGTTATTAATATTTGAAAAATGTGAAACCGAAACTATGGGTAATGAAATTCTTAAAATTAGAAATTCAACGAAATTGTACTTAGATTAAAAACAATATTGCTCCAGAAATAACGATAGACCTCTTTCAACACCATTCTTTGCATTGTGCGCGTTCACTAAGGCGAATAAATTACTCGTAAACAAAATCCCGTAATTTTTCCTCGTAAATTGAAACGTGCTTTTCTTTTATTCTAAAAGCTATGTTCAACGTTCAGTGCCAAAAGCCTCACAATATTTGAAATTGGAAATACCACAGAAATACTTTACGAAAATACTTATTTGTATCACATACCCTGTGGAATTATTTAATGTCACTTAGATCTTATATTAACCTTTTGTCCTTTTGGCCAAAAAAGGGGTTTCTTTGATATTTACCTTTGGTATTTACTCTTAAAGAGTTATTTAGTTTAGTAGTTTAGTTTTAAACATATTTTAACCCTATACATTCGCTGTCTTGTAAAACAAAATTTTACGTACCTTGTAGATTTGATAGCAGTTTATAATGTAACATCAAGTTTTGCTGTACTAAAGTAATATTTCATGGAACGAAAGTATCTATCGCTTTTGTGCAACCAAGTTGCAGTAGCGACCCAAAAGTTTGAGTTCGGACAACAAACACCGTGTTACATTACTCGTATTCCATGTGAAAACCAGCCAAGTGGCGCAAATTCATAAAAGGAGGAACAGTTTTCTCTATAAATTTATATCTTTATATTTTTACTACAATGACTAGATATACTACAATAAATAGATTACAAAATTGCCATGGCGATGTTAAAAGCTACCAGTGTGGGATACAAGTGTATAATGATGTAGTTGTGACACGTATGGCGTTTTTACGGTGCCAGCGACAACGCCGCGTGCACGCTGTCCGTAAGAAGTCTGCTGAAAACCTCAGTGTATCCCACTGAGGTTTACAAATTACAAATAATATAAATTGCTAAAGAAATGCCTTCAAATAAATTCAGGATTCGGTATATTTTAATACAAACTTTTATAAATCTTATTCGTACACTTTAATAACCTAGGGAGTTACTTTCATTGCCATAGAGAAGGTTTGAATGATAGAACCTATCCATGCTTTACATTTATATTGCTACACGTTATTAAAAAAAACATAATTAAGATAGCATACAAGCATGCAGTCCACCTGATGCTAAGTGGCCATTGCCCATGGACATATGTAATCATCCCCAAGAACGATTTTATCGTACCTAAACTTGACCACAGATGCACTGATCGAATTACATGAGTTCTATCAACTGCTAAGGAGGTATATGTACTTTTTTGGGTTTATCGTATCTGAGGATGATCACAGATGTCACGCTTTTTCTCAGGAGATGAACATCTTACGCCTTGTGGTACCTACTACTCCGGCCAAGCTGCATGAGTTCTTACAGTGACTAAATAATCGATTATAATTATTATAGCAAAAAATATCGTGTTCATTTATAAAAAAAAAATGAACAGAGCTTTTCGAGGTGCGTGTTTTTCTCATGACGTCAACAGGTATGCAATATTCCACACTACATCAATTAGTTACCAGCGCGGTGCTGACAGACCGGCGTCCATCTATCAGCGAGGATCGACGGACGACAGCCGACTGAATTGTTCGAAATATCAGCAAATATATCCCCCTTTGGAGAACCTTCGTGAACTATACAGTTTTATGTGATATTTATAGGTTGTTCTTGCCAGTATCCTTATCTCACATATACATGGGATAATTTATTTTGGTAAAAGTTGTAACAAGACATAAATATTTTTTTCATATAAAGCAGCAAACAAACATGCAGTCCACCTGATGGTAAGTGATCATTGCCGCCCTTGGACATGAGATTACTGATGTCCATGCTTGTTTGCTACCTTTATACGATAAAAAAATATATATAATCAAATCGCAATACGCATAGCCGGTGTGAGTTTTTCGCATGACGTCAACAGGTATGTAATATTTCACACTACATCAATTAGTTACCGGCGCGGCGCTGACAGACCGGCGTCCATCTATCAGCGAGGATCGACGGACGACAGCCGACTGAATTGTTCGCAATATACGCAAAAATATCCCCCTTTGGAGAACCTTCGTGAACTATAAAGTTTTATGTGATATTCATAGGTTGTTCATGCCATTATCTTTATCTAACACATACATGGGATAATATAATTGGGTAATTGGTGTAATAAGACATAAATATTTTTTCATCGTGTAAAGGAAGCAAACAAGCATGCAGTCTACCTGATGGTAAATATTCACTGCGGCCTGTGGACATGAGTTTAGTGATATCCATGCTTGTTTGCTACATTTATACGATAAAAAAAATATAATCAAATCGTAATATACATTTAGCCGGTGTGAGTTTTTCGCACCACTTCAACACGTATGCAATATTCCACACTACATCAATTAGCATATTAACATAGCTTGTGTGATTTTTATGGGTTTACTCATTCTAGTATCTTTATGCGCCCAATACATACAATAAAATCTAATGTATAAAGTTCTCGTGTCGCGGTGTTTGTTATCAAACTCTTCCGAAACGGCTCGACCGATTTCGAAGGTAGGTCTGTGAATCGGTCTTTTTCATACCCCTAAATGTTAAGGTTTATTTTTTTTTACTTTTTTTATGACGTGGCATTAAAATACATACAACTCTAATTTTTTACCCTTCTGCCATCAAAGGGGGGTTCTTTTATATTTTGTTATGGCAGAACAACGTTTGCTAGGTCAGCTAGTAATTATATAAAAGTTGTAACGGGATGCCATAAACATATTAACAGTGTTAACAGTTTTATAACAAACAGTTTTTGAAAACTCATTAATTTACGTACGTTTCTATTTAATTTTCAAATGTGTAAGTTACACCGACGTTTGACAGAAATGTCTAAATTATTAAATGAAGTTTTCATTTGTCGAGATTAGCTACTTTTGAAGGCGGTTTTGACAATTATGATTACCTGCCCAATAGGTATCTCCGATATCTGCGTGTGATTACGATTAATCGACAAGAAAAAAATTGAGAAATAATAATTAAGCAATTATTTGTATGTACAGTTTATCTTGTAATTGAAACATTATGTTGAGTTACCCGGATCTAATTGACATTACAGGGTCTGTGATCAAATACAGCTAAAGCTACTTCACCTACTGGTAAATGAAGCGTGTTTATTAGTTAACATATTTAGTTAATTATTGTTAAAACTTTTGATGACATTTTGTATACATAATAATTAAATTTTATTCAGTATCTTAATCGACGTAAAGTTGCTATTTTAAGAGGTTTTAATACTACATCTTAAGGAAAGTTCTGTAACCAAAAGAGTGCCAATATGACTTTATTATTAACGCCCTTATGATTGTAACAGTTCATCTATATGTATAAAAGGCAAAACTGATTAACTGACTGACATATCAACGCACAGCCGAAACTACTGTACCTAGAATCTTGTAATTCGGTACAGGGATTCCTTTCATGATGTAAGTGAGCACTAAGAAAGGAATTTTTCGAAATTCTACCCCCAAGGTGTTTTCGATTTCTACGTAAACGAAGTCGCTGGCAAAAGCTAGTTTCTTATATGGCATTACAGTTTTATAAATTTCCTGTTCAACTCAAAGAAGATTCATTTTATAAGTATGTTATTACTTCATGTCTATTTCAGTTGCGCTACGGTAGCAACATATATAAGCAACATAGGTTTCCTAAGAATGAAAAGAATTTAAGCCGAAGTGTACCGCTAGTCCAGTGCGGATTCTTCAAACTTCTTTAAGATTTATTTTTAGAATTTCATAGGTACCAAAAGATACAAATACGGTTATATTCCTACGACTCCACTGGACAGACACAGAACTGTATATCTTGAACTGGGAGAGGTTAATACTTCGGGCTGTATTAATAAAGTGAACTCAAGTGTGAGATCGATCTTGAGTGCAGCTTTCTGTACATTGCCTAGTACTTTAACCGCACTCAAGACCGATCTTTCTTGAGTTTAATTTATAACCCTATGTAGTGTTCCGTATTATAGATCACTTACTAACTGTAACAAGTTATGACATTATTAATTGCATATACAATTTTAACAAGAATTAAAGGTATTACTACTATATAACTTACAGACGATCATATATATAGTGGTAGCAATACCAAAAATACAATATATGGAAATGGAATAAATTCAATTTCAACACAACTAAAGCACGCAATATCCGCACAGGTTGACAAACAACCCTTTCCCAATCACCTGACCGTGATGCGCGCGGACATCAATACTTTATTAACTAACGTCAAAGGGCCTTAGCAGTGATTCTGCAAAGGGCAATTAAATGCACCCGGTCATAGTATAAATACGATTTATACATATAATTTCAAATATATTTTATATTCACCAAATAACCACTTCTTGTATTTTTGTCTTGAAATAGTTCTCATTAACGCTTAAATACGTAGAAAACATTTTAGTCTTCAGAGACGTATTTAATTTTATGTTTGATATTAGAAAAAACTTAAATCCTCTTTTTGCACGAAAATTTGCAATATATTTTAGGAGTAAGTAGTGTGCTACATATTTTGTTAAATTTTAAACGTCCTATCCTACACAACTAAAAGCAACGATTAAATTACTGTAACACTTAGACGCCATATTTGCTAAGTACAATGTATAAAGTTATTTTTTAAAGTAAATACAATACCAAAAAAAAACATTTACATTGGAACTAAATTCAACCGGAGCGCAATATCCGCGCAAGTTGACAAGCTACCCTTTGAAACCACCTGACCGTGACGCGGACATCAATACTCGATTAACTTACGTCAAAGGACCAGCGAGTGATTTTGCAAAGAGCAATTAAATGCACCCATTCAGAATATAACTTTAAATATTTTATATTTTATCTTCACCCAATAATCACTTCTTAAGTTTTTTGTCTTGAAATGGTTGCAGTTTACGCTTAAATACGCAGAAAACATTTTAGTCTTTAGACGTATTTAATTTTGTGTTTGATATTAGAGAAAACTCAAATCCTCTTTGTGCACGATAATACTACATATTTTAGGTAGTAATGTTGTTGGTGTTTAAAGTAATTTTTTAAAGTAAATACAATACCAAAAAAAACATTTACATTGGAACTAAATTCAACCGGAGCGC
>DWNR01001824.1:0-14225 GCA_018250455.1 Polygonus leo | reverse complement strand
ATTAACAGAGCAGAAGACACCGCAGAGGATAAGAAATCTTACGTACATAAAATTGTTTTCAGTACAATTTTGTGTCTTTGCGACATGTGACATTCTTCTTCCTTAACTAGTGTAAATTCGGCGCGTTTGGGGAGAGCTTCTTCTTTACTTCTACTTTAGTATCTTTTCTTTACCTCATTATTTTGCTGTTTAAGATAAACAAGTTTTTTCTTTATTCATTTCTATTTAAATTTAATCATCAAAAGCAGACACTAAACCTCTTTAGTTGTAATCGTAAGCCCGGTGATAATCTACAAGAGACGCATGACGCAAAACGCGGCAAGTTATCATACACCCACAGCGGTCGATACCATCTCTTTGTCCGGATACTGGCCGAGGTGTAGCCGGTCAGTTTGATTCGAGACCGCTGATAATTAGATCGATTTACAATTTTAAATTGGAGTGCGGCTAGTTATTGTCTAATAAGGCCCCGTTGTACTTCAAATCGATTTTGATGAGGATTATTGTGGGTAGAAGTCTTAGTAGCAATGAAGTAGAAGAGGATTCAATTTTATAAACAAATATCAGTTAAGGTAGAATAAATAAATATAAATATGGTCATTTTAAAAAGTTATATAGAAAATAAACACCATATTAAAACTATACTTAAAGGTGTGACTTATAAATTGATTTTACAATTATGTAGGATTATAAATTATTATATGGAAGTACAGAAATATGAAAATACATTTATACGTTTTGGTAATGCATTCATGGGTCCAATGTTTTCTATTGTAAAAGTAATCTATACTTTTATAATAAATCCGCTAAGACACTAAGGTGACAAGACTTCAAAGTGTGTGGGTCACCACAGTTTAATTGTAATAACCCACCTAGTTTTAATTGAAATGGCATACTTAAAATACTAGCTAGTACTTGAATTATTATGTTTCTACTATTCTGCGTATTTTATAATTACCCATTATTGCTTTATCAATGGAATTTAAGAAATCTAGAAACCGTCTGGTCCTCGACCTCATAACACCTACATCGTTTATCCTTAAGGAATTTAAATATAGGTAATAAAGTACACAGTATTGAATTCCTCATTTTAACGTTTCGAATTATCTAAGAAATGCGGACTAAGTCTACTTTATTGATCAGGCTTCAAGAGATCGACTTGATTGGCGTGCTCTGTGATAATTCTTTACAACACCATAAAGGCTTGTACAATGGGGTAAACTTACTGCGCATTTAACTATTATGGTATTACTAGGTGGGGCTTTGTACAGCACTATAAGTTTACTGTAGCGGTGAGATTAATTAAATTACTGCATTGTACGATTTCAATGATATTTTAAATAACCTTGACATTCCAAATATTATAAGTGACTAGCTTCTGCCTGCGTGTTTGTTTGGTAACATAAATTGATGTCGTAGACGTCGTCAATTCATTTTTATTTACCTGGATAAAAATCTGTTTTCAAATTTATGGTGATGTAGTCAAAGGTTTTCACCAAGATTTGATTTACTGACCTACATCTCATCTCAATCTTAAAACTTCCTTAAAAGTCAATCTCTACTTAAATTATCCATATTAGTATTTAATATCTCCTTCACATAAACAATCGAGGTACATAGAAAGGCGTTTTATTTTGATTTACGTTCTTTACTCAAGATTATAAAATATTTAATATTAGATATGCTCTGCGTATACCTTTTTGTGCGTAAACAATGTTGAAAATCATTTAACGTATTATTCAATTGTACTATTAGGAACATTCCAAATCCAACTGACTTTCGTTTGTTTGACATTAAAATTCCTCTTAAACAATACACTTTCTTAATGCACACACAAAACCCTTTTATGAGACGATAACAGTGCTTCGTGATTTTATAATTTGAAAGCGTCACTGAAATCTAATATCGTAACCATTACCACGGGATAATAAAATCGCAATCGAGTTTCACCGCACGTAAACCGCTCGGATCTCGAACGTAAAACACACAGCTAGTAAATAATGACACCTATTACTTGTTGGGAGCAACAATCATGAGCGTTTCCTTTTCGAGCGATCGACATCCGGCCAGTAAACGGATACGATGGACCGGTCAACTATTGCCTTAGGAGCGTTGCGGTGAAGCTTTTTATGCTAAACATTTTATTGATAAATTCTTTTATTTGTCTTTCGCATGCAGTTTAATTTAATTAATTTTATTCCCCTTTTATTTGTACGGGTATGTTGTGCGGAGAAAATATCTTTTACATTAACCACTGTTTTACTATGTTTCATCTATAACTTTACAATAACGTATGTAGGAATATTTTGAGTAATTTGGGTATTTCCTTACTAAACTTGAATACGTATATAGAGCGACGAGGACAATATGCCTCTAAATGAGCAAAATATGCCTCTTCTTTTAAAAAGTTGGTACTGGCAAAGTAAAAAGTTTATGTTATACCCTGCCCTGTTTATACGAAAAAAATATAGATGTCTATATTTAAAGTCAGTAACTGTAGCAACATTGTAAAAAGTGGCCGACAAGAGTTGCTTTCGAAGGCATATGACAAATTGTATTAATTACAACTGAACGCGATTTACATTTAAAATAACCGTTCTAGATTCTTAAGACTAACTTATATTTTAATAGGAAATGTAGTAAACCGGTAAAGTAAGTGTATTGACGTAAAGCGGTATACCGTACCGGGTTTAATCGCAGCTATGCTGCCCCATCGGATCGAAGATCTCTCTTTAATTATATTGTTATGTCGATCGTCGGAGGTCGTGAGGTTATACCAAATAGATTATCTGTAGACGATATTGTGCTGCCGCTTTATGAATAGCCCCTTTCATATCGCTCGCTATATCAAATTCTTTTTCGGAACCGCCCGCGGTCATTACAGCTGTAGTCTGATTGCCTCTTTGTAATTTGTTGCTTGTACAAATTATTTTTTGGATTATATTGTTGTCTGGTCGCGACCCGTTGTTCTCTTTGTTTAAGTAAGTCGTTTCGTCAATTATTTGTTTTATTGTGTTATTAGATGGAACTTGTTACTAAGATTCGGTATTAAAATTGCTTGCGAGCAATGAATCTTTGTACCTGTGACTCCGATGTTCAAGAGTATTTCAAGTTGACTCATTTCTTGAATTTTTTAGTAAGACTACACACTAAGATTAAACAATTTACTATAAAAAATTAAGCACAATAATCGCCTGAAAAGTAAGTAACTAAGTTATTCCAAGTATGACATTTTTGTAATCATCACATTTTGTTTTTTTTCTTTTTATTGTGTAAAGGTAGCAGACGGTAAGTGGCCACTGCCGCCCATGGACATCAGTAATCATCCTCAAGTACGATTGAGTCATACCTAATTTTGATCACAGATGCGTTGCTACCCCTGAGGACTAAGATGTTCGCCTCGCGTTTAAGTATAGCCGGCAACCACGCCTCTCCATACCGAAACACAATTAATTGCTTCACGAAGGATTATGAGGGCGGCGGTGGTACCTCCCCGGTCGAACTACATGAGTTCTACCACCTGGAAAACTTGATTTGTTTCGTATTAATTTTATCTCTATATCCGATAATAAAATTAGTAAAATTTGTTTTATAAGTAGTATTTAAAACATCTGATATAAATAAAACAAACTATATCTGAGTAAAACTACTAATAGTACTATAAATGAAAATATTTTATTCAAAGCAGAACTTTCGAATCTTTTTGAACGTCATCAAACCATCATCTGCTATCATTAAGTCCGTTATCATTCGAAATTCGTATAATTTGGCGACACAAGCCGCAAGCATGTAATTATATCGCACGAGTGTTGGCTGCGTGTCAAAACACAAAGCAATGATCAAACACACGAAAAGGCTTTAAGCTTTGCATAACCACATCCACGTCTGCGGTCGCACCTGTCGCGATTACGCACGGAGCGACACGCACGTACGACGAACAGATAGTACCCGGCTTCTAGAGAGGCCTAACTGCATTTTAGAAAATTCTAACTTATTTGTCTTTTTTTTGTATAAAGCAAACGGGCATACAGTTTGATAGAAATTGGTCACTGCCATCCATGGACGTGAGTTATCATCCCTAAGTACGATTGAATCGTACCGGAGGCTGTCCACAGATGCGTTGCTACCCCTGAGGACAAGGATGGTCGCCTCGTGTGCAAGTAGAGCCGGCAGCCACGCGTCTCCAAACCGAAACACAAGAATTGCTTCACGGAAGATTATGAGGTTGGCGGTACTACCATAAAGACTTTTCGAACTTTAAAAATACAAAACATAGAAAACATAAACAAATAAGTACATTTAAAAAAATACTGCAAATATAGAGCGGCATAAAAATTGCATATCAGAAAATGTATTATATTTTTAAACCGTATAAAATAATTTTAAGTCATTCTGGTATTGATATTAATATTCCAATTCCTTTTTAAATAACACAAATCCAAATAAGTAATACAGTTAGGCCGCTCTGGTTTTAGCAGCCTCATACATTGTCAAAACACAAACCAATAAATCGTGTATTACGTTAAATCGTAGCCCGAGATTCCCGTGCAACGAACAAACTACACTATAAACACAAGCCAAACACGCCATCCTTCATAAGTGTATGCAAATATACCGCGTATCTCGATTGCATAAATGCTCGGAATTGCTTGTATGTTCCCCGTGTTCGTAACTCGTGCCGTTGTACGCCTAATTTCGGTCCACAAAAACATCGTTAGCTTCATTGAGTGGGTGACGGTTTCGTCAGCCATTTGTTCTGGTTGAAATCGCCGTGATTATGTTATTATTTCGACTTTCAAGTTTTGTTTTGACGACGTAATTACATGTAAGCGCATTCAATTACATCTACGCGTCTACATTGGACGTATTTCTACGTATCTGAACTATGCTCTTTTCCTATGTCAAAGTAATTGCATATTATGGATTCTAATCGCTGCCCATCAATTTGAATTGAATAAAGCTACATTTTGCCCCCTAAGGGTTCAATCCAGTGAGATTCTAGGCGGAATTTATGTGTAGTCTTAGAATGACAAGCGCAAGATGTAATGGTATGCAGAACACCTACTCAAAGCTGCGAAGTATGATGGATCGGTCTGCGAGGGCCCGACAGGATACCCTTGCCACATTATAGGCTATTTGTTAATATGTAAAATATTCGCCATAAATTGTAAATAGAAATCAATGCAACATGACGCTTAGGTGGTCCGCGTATTGTAGTGTTTGTTTTTCCAAAATATACTTATTTAGGAAGGAAAATAGGTATATTATTTTATCGTTTCCTTTTAAAATTGATTTAACATTGATTATTTCTGTGAACTTCATGATTTTTTTTGGTCAAAGGAAGAATTTAAGTATTTTACCCGGTTTTCGCGCAGTTAAACCGCGCGTTGATTTAATCGTGTCTTTTGCTCATCAATTTTAATATACACATATAGTCCTATCATAACACAATATTTTGTTTTTAGGCTTGTTTATACAAATAATAAGACATGATTTCTTATTAGAGATGTAAAGATTTTGGCTGTCACGGTGTTTTAATACGTTGTGTTAAACGTTTTCTATTCAGATAAAGTCAAGTTAAACGTAACGCCGAGAGTAGATGCGTGTTAGTTGGGCGCGGCATGGGTCGCTCCGCCCCGGAATTAGTATTCTGTAACTAAAGTAACATGATTAAATCAATAACGGCGATTGAAAATTATTGTACCCGCTTATAACATGTTTAACGACAGCTAATAACTTATTGAAAGGCTAATTCACCGGCTGGAAGTATAATTTGACGATTGGCAGTTTGTCCATAGACAGTCAAGACAATTAGTCGCTCGGGGGCAGAGACAATGCGACCTCGCGTGCCTCTATTTGACATTTAGCCCGCGACCTTTCGTTTATTTTGGGGTCCGTTCGACTCCTACAACGCATTATTATTCAACGCATTATCTAAAGTTCGAGTTCGAACGGCCCACGGCGCGCCCACACAGACCAGACAAACTAGATCTCGTATTATTTATTCCCGGCTTTATTGTTGCGAGTTTTTTGTGTCTTGTATCGAGTTCTCGGAGTAATCGGTTTGTTTATTGCTCGAGATTTTGTCGGTTACCCCCGCTGGAATGTTTAACGTTGAATGTTTTGAATGCTGTTTTGTGTCCGTATTAGTGTTTTTGATTTTTTATGTAACATAAGTAGTCTAGGAGTGCCTGTCTCACCCAACACCCACAATGTAGCTCAGGAAAAGTGGTCATTGCCGCCTATCGACAACTGCAGTAAAATTCCTATGAAACGGAAATCATACCAAAAACCGATAAACGAAACTAAGCTAAGAAAAGTGAATTCACTAAACAATTTAAAATAAAGTTTAAACAACGTCACAGCAGTTTATAAGGTTAATTATAAAAATATAAAACAAAACTTTCATGAACCGAATTGTAGGTTTCGGCATCAGGCGTGATGGCAAAAAATAAGATATTCAATTTATTTATAACACATTCAATTTATTTATAATACATTCAATTTATTTATACTATATTCATTCTTACCTAATTAGGATTTCTGTAATTCAAGTTCATACCATTATAGCTATGGAAACCGTGATTTGTGATCAGGAATTAGAAATATTTTCACAGACTATGGAATGAAATTACTACACTCCTTGTCAATTTCCCATCAAGTTGCAATTGAAATGCTTTATTGGGAGGAAGTTATAAAGAAATTTATTCATTAACTTGCTTGTAAATACATACTTATATATACATAAACGCATACCTAAGTTTTATCTTAGCTCTATATCTAATAGAAATCTATAAGATATAAGATAATTCGATGTCACATAATTTAACAGATAAGTGACCAAGTTATCATAATAAAGTTAAGTGAGTTTGGTATTAAAAACATAGTAGTTTATAAGTAACCTAAGGCTGGGAATAGACCAGATGTGGCGAACTGCCGAGACTGGCGAAACTGGCGAGGCTAACAACACCAGAGGCTAGGCTAGGAAAATGAATGAATCCAATGTGTGGATCTTTTCCTAGCTCGCTACTTCTTACACCGATGGCTACTCAGCCTTATAAGTAAAATATTGTCTATTAATATAAACCGTTGGCCCACCGCTCAGCTCGGGAAACGATTATAATTATTTATTTAATGGCATCATACCAGCGAGATTTCACGACGTTTTCATAACTTAATGTACTTAATAACTTTATAGCAGAGCCGCATATAATCGTTCTAAATTAACTCGAAATTTTCGTAGAAGCATCGTTTTGCACGCTTGGCCCTTTCAAAGACAATTATCTCGTGATGGAATTGTTCATGCATGACAATTTGACATTTAGGAGATTTCTGATTATACGTGTCATCGATTTGCTGGGTACATAACTTGACAATAAAAAAGTTACACCACCCTAATGTATACGTCTTTCGTTTTAGGCAGATATCTTATTTATATTATAGGTAAAATTATAACACCGTACTAGTTGTTCATTATTTTTACGTGAATGTTTGAATGAATGAAATGTGTTCTTTTAAACATAGGTCTGTTATTAAGATTATTTATATTTCTCAATTTGTCTACCTGTTAAAAGTTTAAAGTAGCATGTTAAAAGTTTAAAATAGTATTTGTTAAAAGTTTAAAGTACTGTGTTTACTAGCTTGTTTTACACTGCCGCCCTTGGACACTGGACATAAGTGATCATCCCCAGGCACGATTGAATCGTATCGTACTGATGCGTTGCTACCTTTGAAGACTAAGATGTTCGCCTCGCGTTTAAGTATAGCCGGCGACCACGCCTATATACAATAAATTGCTTCATGGAGGATTATGAGGGTGGGGGTGGTAGCTACTACCAAGGTCGAGTTCTAACTATTCAAGGCTATTCTGGCTATTCTAACTGGCACCTGGCTAATTGAATGTAGTAAAGCGAGTAGTAGTAGTAATAAGGGTAATTCATATAAACATATATATATGCTATCTCAATGCAAGCCGAACATGTGGTGAAACTACAAACGATACTGTAATATTAATCTTCCTCGGAAGCGATTGCGCTAAATTACAAGAGGTTCCCGCCGGAGGAAAGAAAGCCAATCCATTAGCCTAGCGGCGGGCATTAACCGTCTTTAAGAACCATCTGGTGCTTAGTTGGAGGCTTTTAATTGCTGTTCATTACAATGCAAAGAATTAGTAGTATATGGGATATGGCACTGTATCCATTTCTGTTTTTAACATATTGCAAATTGCAACAAACATTGGAACAAACACTTTGCTGCTTTGTTGGTACAAAATTAATACGTTACTAATTTTATAGACTGAGTATAGAAATATAATACTATTAGTATAGAAATATTTGCAAATAATATACTAATTCTAAGTTCTAATATTCTGTCTATTTAATAAATAATAGAATGATTTTATTGTTGTTTGTCATGCGAAGGGTGTTACAATATAAATATTTACGTAATTTATGATTTCCTACCCTCTGCATACAATGTTTACAGTAAAGTACAGTAGTAGTATATAATTTGAACCAACCACATCTTTTCTTATTAACAGACAAATAACCTATGTATTTGAAATACACCACGCTGAACACCCTTTTACCTGAGACATTACATTTACATTTATGGACATTTGGATGCACTTTGCCAAATATACCTTCACACCAAATACAAACCGCACTTCAAACCTATAAGCGAATTCAATCGGACCATACCCAAGACGTATATATATTACAGGCTCTTCTCCGAAATATAATACTAGATACATCGAAGTAAAGTATTTATTGACGGAGCAACGGGCGCGTCTTCGCCGGCGGCCGCGCACGCGCCGATGCCAGATTAAGTTCCCAATGAACATGTCGACATTACAATTATAACGGTGTATAGCTAACCAACGAGCTCGAAATGTTGGAGATGCTTCGTTACTTAGTTTATAGAGGTAGCAAACGAGCATGCAACCCACCTGGTTGTAAGTGGTCACTGCCGCCAATAGACGTCAGTAATCATCCCTAAGTACGATTGAATCATACCTAAGTTTGATTTAAAAATTCGTCGCTACCCCTGAGGACTAAGATGTTTGCCTCGTGTATAAGTATAGCCAGTAACCATGCCTCTCCAAACCGAAACACAATAATTGCTTCACGGAGGATTACGAAGGTGACGGTGGTACCTCCCCGGGTGAAGTAAACGAGTTCTACCACCTGGAAAACCAACCAACGAGCTCGAAATGTTGGAGATGCTGTCGGTGCTTGGTTTATATTGAAAACTATGTACGACAGTAGCTAGGACCCTGATGCTACGGTTTGAATTGATTTGCATATATCTAACTAAGAGCAAAGCAAAACAATGCGCCTCAAGTCTGATTAAATTAACCAATAATTAAAACAGGAAATTTCTGAACTGATATGGATTTTCCATGCTTAGTCTTAATTTTTTATAGTGTGCAAATATTTTTGATCTATAAAATAAGGTGAGAGGAAAGTACTTATTTACTATAGAGGAAACTTTTACTTTTATTGTTTTTGGTAGTTCAGTTTATGGTTTAGCAGGTAACTAGAATAATTCAAAAGGTATTTTGTGTGACCAAACACGAAATGTCCCTCAGTAGATTGCCAGTTACTCCGAGTTTAATTATGAGGAGAGAAACGTATGTCCAGCAGAGGAACATTAAAAAATATTACAGTCATATATTTTAACGCTTTCAAATCTGATTTTCTTGAGTAACGGTGTCTGTAACACAAATTGATCTAATAAAATAAAATTACAAAATCGAGCGGATCATTGGAAAACTGTCGCAAGTATCCTAGCCTTTCACTGTCCGCCATATCGATAGACCATAACTCAACGTGCCATCGTAACAAATCTAATCCTGTGCTCGTACTAGTGTTGTGCGATATTCGATAAATTATCGATAGAATCTTGATGCCTCTAATCACATATTTCAGCGGTTTCCCTATCAATATTATCGATTCGGTGGTCATAACCAAAACCATGGGTAGTATTGATAGTGCCGATTATATTATTTGAAACAATAGCAGTAATACTTACGTACCTTTAAGTACGAAAGGTATGTATATGATACTTTTTTATTGTATAAAGATAGCAAACGAGCGTACAGTCCACCTGATGGTAAGTGGTCGTTCCGGCCTATGGACGTCAGTAATCATCCTCAAGTACGACTGAATCATACCTGAATTGCACGACTTCTACCACCTGGGGTTCTACCACCTGATATGGCCACCACCTATAATTATATTTGTAGGGTTATCACAGCGAGCACTACCATACTCATATTATACTCAACTATACTATTCTCATACTATACTATACTATACTCAATAGTATAGCATCAATACCGTCCATACTGCGAATGGTTAAAATGATCGATAGCTCGATAATATTGATTTTCATGCAACCCTAGTCCGTGGTCAAATGACTGTCATTCGGCAAGTCGCAACCCGAGCATTCTACCTACAGCATTACACTTACATAAATTATTTAGATCGCTCTGTCCCAGCAGTATCATTTCGCTTTGTGGGTGGCAGAGCTTAGTTAGACTTAGATCGGAATTACTGACTGTAAAGACTGGGAGATCGGTCAATTTAGGCAAGGGATTGGATTCGGTGTACGACGTTTGACATTTTGAGAGAGATGCGTTTTATGTCGCTCTTACAATCAGATGCTTTTTGAAATTTTAATAATTTGATTTTATGTCGAAGTAAACTTCTACTTGCTCACTTCAAAGTTCACTACCATACGTCACTAATAACAGAAAAGACTCCAATTCTATATACATTTTAAGTTTTTTTCGTCGTAACACCTAGTTTCATTTATATTTGAGTAATGCATGTTTAAGTACAAAATAAAACATCAACTACCAGAAAAAAGGTAATCGATATAAAACTGATAAAGATAGGTTATTTTGAAAAGCAACTTACATACATTCCAAAAATATTTTGGCTGGCATTGGATTCAATTTCAAATGCAACGCTTGCGCGAACACAGAATTTACTTATTTATTACATTACTGGGAATCAAGACATTATTATGTAAAGTACAGTAACTTCTTTGAACGTTCTTTAGGAGGTTACTCACGCGTACATTTGTAAAGGCATGTACTTAACGGTAATAGGAGATTTTAGGAATAATTTATTGTTGGATGAACTAAGGGATTGACCACCCACGACGTATTGAGGACGACTGTCGGCGTTTTTAATATGCGAGTATAACAAGCATCGTTGTAGTGATGGGTAATGTAATGTATCTGATATTAAATAGTTACTCTTGCCTGTAGGAAACTCCTTATAATTCGCATATAACTCGTATGAGATTATTATATCTGATATATAAGACAAGACATGTGTCAGGCCATCTGGATAATTAGATGAGCTACGTCATTACGTACACAAAGTAAGAAAATGGACTGCCTGCGCTTATGCTCTTGTTTATAAATGCGATCTCATTGTGTAGAGCATTCGTCTGAGCTAAACAGTTTTTAGTTTTTAATTATTCAGCTTTTTCTTTACTTGTTACGAGATATAGGAAGTTTCCAAACCTCGTTTCATTTATTACATCTAAATCAAGTTTTCACCAAATAAGATAGTATTATATAGTGTATTTGGGATACTTTTTACACTAGGAAAGTACTGACCAGTTTCTTTAAGGATTTTTGTCTTTTGAAAATAATTAAGTGTGATTCTAGAAGAGACAATTCTCGGCCTTAATAATATAGAAAATATTTAAATATATATGACTAAATGTAGTTTCCAAGCATTTAAATAAAATAATTCAATATGTATCTATATGCATTAACAAATAGTTGAACAAAGATTATCATATCGAATGTCTCCAGACGTCACATGTGTGACAGACGGCGATCTGAAATAATTAAGTTACGTAGAGCACACGGTCTACTTGCGTGCATGTGCTGCATTCAAATGAAGCATTGACTTGCGTTGCATTGATGCAACTTCTTTGCATGTCTGCCGCTGCATTGACAATACTACCTTCCTACGTAATAAGCAGTTTTTTGCGATTTAATTTACGTTTATGATTGGTAACAAAGAACGTTATTTTAGTGTTCTTAATTTATTGTATATCTTTGCTGTAGGATTATTTGATTACTATATAGCAATTAATTATGATGCTAAATAAAGCAAAAACAATTATCTATTATCTTATCTATTAATTATATAATTATAGCGCCAAGTTATGATAAAATGAAAATTGCCATCCATCATGTCCCGTAGTATATAGGAAATTTACGAGTTCACAATAACTAAGATACTTGGACATCACGTGTATGAAAGTGACCTGTCAGTGAACTTAATTATTAAGTTAGGTAGAGAGTTCCTCTTGCATGCATGCGATGAATTCAAATGAAGCATTGACTTGCGTTGCAACTATGCAAATTCTTTACCGGCTACCGCTACGCTGATCTATCTGACTTATACTACCTATTAATTAGCGGTTTTGTGCTATTGCATCTGTAATGCAGATTTGTAAAAAATAATGTTCGTTTGTTGTCAGTTCGGATAAAACGCTGGTACCCTATTGTACACATTTATTACGTATACGATACAGCTAGCCAGTGAGAATATAATGCAAAAATATTATAAAAACCTGTTAATTGGTTAATACGAGTATGACGAGTGAAAAGAATTAAGTTAGGTAAAGAGTTCGCTTCACTTGCATGGAGATACAAATTCTCTGCCGCTCTACCGCTACGCTGATCGGTATCGGACATGCGGAACAACAATATCATCGGACTTGGTTCTTTCCGATGTTAAGAATGAAACATGCACGCAAGTTAGGTAAAGTGTACATTCCACTGGCATGCATGTGTTGCATTCAAAGTAAGCATTGACTTGCGTTGCATGGCGATGCAAACTGCCTGCCGCTCTATGACAACGCTACATATGAAATAAATGTCTTCTACGATGAATCTATATTTACAATTTGAAAAAAAAGGTTTATTGTTAGTTCTCTCGTCATTTTGAATATTATGCTAGTAGCTTATTGTACACATTTATTATAGCTATGATTATTCAGCTAGCCAGTAAAAATCTAAATCGGCACCATGCCGATATATAGAAATTGCGAAAGTGATCACTTTCAAGTCAGTCGGATTCATTTTAGTTAAAGTCTCGGTAGCCAACGAATGACCATAAAAAAGATTTACGAAACAACCATTTTAATTAATTACCATAAATAAAATAAAGACATTGTATTCCATTCTTTAACATGTAAGTAATCTTAAGAGCGTGTTCTCCGCGTGATAATCGTTCCTATTTAATTAAAATATAAGTAGCCATGTTCATTAATTAAGTAATCAGCGACTAAGCTTGATCGGTGGGCAGATACAATGCATATATCACGTTATCTGAAACAACTTCGAGTTCCGGTGGTACGGCTTTGAATAATGAGCCAACTCGAGATATACTCGTTACTGTGACGACAGATGTCACTATAGTGACTCGGACAAATGATAGCGGACCAAAAGTTTCTTGTATGCGGATTATACCCGAGCTCGATTTGAACAAGTGTGCCTCACTATCCAATGCATGCGATTGGAGTATCTATGCATAAGGGTAGTAGACACATAATCCTGTGCATCAACGATGATGATATGCGATTTATTGCGAAATGCAGAATTTTATTTCAATAGCTCGGTATGATTTATTCAAATTGAGTTATTGTGGTCGTTTGTATTACATAGCCGATTCTAACGTAGGGCGCGGTCGGAGATGTGATCGCAAACAAAGTTTATGGTATACTCAACTGGATTGCATACAAGGGGAATGCCATGAACTTATGAGGGCCTGCAAGATAATTATATTGAAATATTCTTTATTTCAATGTAACCCATTAATACTTAAGGGTATTGATATTAAATTTATTTCAGAATTAGAGGAATAGGTACTTATTCATGTGATAAGCTGAGCCTCACATATTATTATATTCTTCCAGATTTTTGTAATTTTGAAGTTTTAAAATATAGTTGAACGTATTATATGTATACTAACTCGGATTTAATTCCAAAAAACCACGAGACAATATTTTTTATTGTACACACAATTTAAAAAAAAATAGGGGGCCACATCTGCAACTTGAACTCCGGAATTCCAGAATGAGAGGCCGAAATGTGAATCTATCTGTTCTATCCTAGATCCTAGATTCGGTCTGACACACCGAGGGGATTCGATTCTGGACTGTTCTGGACTTGGGTGTTAGTGTAATCG
>DWNR01001823.1:0-14230 GCA_018250455.1 Polygonus leo | reverse complement strand
GTCGAGAAGACCCCCGGCCAGGTTTTAGGCCATAAAAATTCAACCCCCAAAAGGAGGGATAGCAGACGGAGCCGCGGGCACAGCTAGTAAAAAATAAAATTAGTAAATGAACTTTGTTAGCGAATGAGTATGTTTTAAAAATTAAGACAAATGTTTGAACATAGTTGAGTATTATTTCCAACAACAATATGTTAGTTCAGAGCAACCTACCATAAATTTAGCTCATGCTACCCACAGGTCTGACCCAACAGTAATGGGTAGTGAAAAGTTAAACAACTTGTCAAAGTACATAAATAAGGTCTTCCACCGAAGTACTGCGTAAAGTTTCTACAATATTACTTAATTAAATTTATTGACAAGTGTCTTCCATATTCACTGGTTATTTTCGTGGAATTTTCATTTTTTTACCTGTATTTCCAGATGATAAAATTCATGTAGTTCAATCGGCGAGGTACGATCGCCACTCTCCTTAATGATACGACATTTGCGTTTCAATTTGGAAAGATGATTGTTGAAGATGGTTGCCGGCTATACTTATACATGAGGCGAACAACTTAGCCCACCAGGGGTAGCAAACTTAGGTATGACTCAATCGTACTTGAGGATGATTGCTGATGTCCATGGGCGGCAGTGGCCACTTACCATCAAGTGAACTGCATGCTTGTTTGCTACCTTTACACAATAAAAAAAACTTACAAACGAGGCGGATATGTGCCTTAGCAGTACATACATATCTCTCATCTTCAGATACGATTCAGTCCCATTTAGGTTTGTAAGAACTATTAATGGCAGTAAACATTTACTATTAGGTGGTCTCCATCCTCGTTTGCTACTTTTATATGCGATAAAAAAAGAAAATTTCAATCCATTCAACAGTGTTATAAGATTTACTGCTGCACATAGATCTCGAATATTCAACGCCTATACAATTGATACTATCCTAAATATAATTATATCCAGTGTCTTCTTTAATCATATCATCAGTCCACCTAATTGGAAAGAAACCATGATATTCCTGGCTGGAGGTGGTCGCCACTCAAGGAACGAATTCGGAACTTATCGGGAATACTCGGGACTTATGCTAACTTACTCGGATTAAAAAATTGAATCAAGATTATATAACTTTCACGCTTACTTTAAAACAAAATTAAATTTTCATGAGCAAAGCTTCTTATCTTAACTTTCTGGCATTGTTTCATAACATTAATACTTCGCGGTAAAAACAACAATTAATATTTAAAAGTATCAGTAAATAGCCGGATTAACTGTGACCTATTAGAGGCTGCAATCGAACAAATGAATACAAAATGAATTTTCCATAAATCATTTAAAGCTCGTACGTCTAACTAGAATATTCTCCAGTTACGTCACGTTCTTATATTTCTCTGTAAAGCAAGTCTTGTGTTTTATTGAATGGATGTGGTAGCCACCATAAGAACACAACAAACACAACACAGACAATTACTCTCATGCTTAGCAACGCATTTGTGTTCAAACTCAGGTAGGTAAGAAATTGCTTCACGGATTATGAGGGTGGCGGATGTGCCTCACCGGTCGAACTACATGAGCTCTACTCTACTTTCCCTGTAGAACTCGTGTAGTTCGAGTTAATTTGTCATCTAAAATCTAAAATCTTACCTGATTTCTTGGCACTGTTTCCCTTCCCGCCATTTTTATTTTTCCGAGGATAGAGATTTATCTTGCTCTGTCCGCACCCCATAACTTATGCTTCATTCGCCCATTGTCACCGAAATCCACCGTAACTTATTTCAACACACAATCACTCTGATCATACATAGCGTTTATGGACATTAAGACATTACATTTATTTAGTTTATTTGTACCGATATGTTAGTCTAAGAAGTAGAATACACTGAAACACTTCCATTTGATTTTGCTGGACGTTTCCTCTCTTAACAATGTTTCATTGGATCGACGTTCACTCCAATCCATGGTGTTTTGCCTGGAAAGAAAAATATAAATGTCAGCAGATTTTTGATACAATCATTACAGCATTGTCCCTTCGTTGGACTCAGGTGTCCTCTCAGAATCCAAAGTATGGCCAAATGCAAATTGACCGAGTTCAGATAGAGTAGGGATAGGCGTAGCGATACGAGCAAACCTTTCTTGGCTATGTTTTCTCAAGGGATAGTTAATTTCTAATACGCACATAACTTTAAAAAATCAATAGCAAAATACAAATTGAGCACGTGGGCCACGTAATTGTAAGTCATTGTAGTCAATAGGATCCGTAGTATAATATCTAAATAGATTTGAAGTCTTAGTAGAGATCGACCACAGATGCGTTGTTGCGTCTAAGGACTAAAGGTTCGCCATGTTTTTTTAATAAAATAGAAGAGGCAAATGCGTATATACTTCATTGCGAGTGAGACGGATATGTTGTCATCCAGGACTGCAATCCACCGGATAGTAAGTGGTCACTGCCGCCCATGGACATTAGTAACCACCAACAATTAAATCATACCTTAGTTTCATTACATATGCATTACTGAGTACTAAGATATTCACCTCGTGTGTAAGTATAGCCAGCAAACACGCCTCTCTATACCGAAACACAAGAATTGCTTCACGGAGGATTATGAGGGTGGAGGTGGTACCTTCCCGGTCGAACTAAACAAGTTCTACCACATGGCTGTGACTAGAATACCGCCGTGTTTTTGTACGGCCGCCTTTTAAATAGCAAAAAATATTGTATTACAGTCGATTTTTAGAGCTCCTTCGCTCCTTTAATTTCATAAAAAGTTCAACAGTATTTTGACCTCATTTGCGAAATTTGCGAACCGAAATAAAGTTTCTGCGTCTTTATTATTTCATTTTGTTTTGTTTCGCCGCGAACTGAAGTTTGCGCATGAAAACAAACACTCGTAAATCCTTAATGAATGCAAATTCAAAAAGCCTCTTTATTTCGAATATTAAGTGTAAGTACAATTCTGTTAACTCGTAGTTAAATATGCTTTTCTTTTCATTTAAATTATAATCGAGACAATGACTTTTATATATGACCATATGCATTAATACGTATATAAACAATAATATTTTTAAGCAGATATGTTATCTTTATATGTGCTTGACATGTGTGCCAGACTTGTACACTTGGTAGGTCTGAGTATAGGTTATTATTTATTTTTCATACCCTTAAGTGATAAGGGTGGGTCGACCCAAAAAAAAACAAATATTTACTTGGACAATTTTATTTATTTTTATTTTTTATCATGCAGCATTAAAATACATACAAACCTACGAGTACATTGTCTCCCTTCTACAATCAACCTCTATTTTTTAACAGCAATATTTGTATATTTAATTAATATTTTGTAAATAATTAATATTCAAAAAATATTTCAACTCGTTTGTTACATTAGACCTAGGATTATCTTGCATTAGATATAGGTTTTGAATGATCTTTATTGGCTTTGGAAACTGTGACTGTGTGCATCATTTTGATGCCAGGACATGTACATATTTAGATTGATGCTGCATGCTCGACGATCGTGATATTTGAACCGTTAACCCAGATGAAGATATATCAAATGTATATATGTATATATATATCAAATCACATCGTGATATGGATTGATAGATATCTAAATATCGAAACTTCTACTATGTGGGATCAAAGATCTGTGCGTCAAATTTCGAATTGAAATTTGGTTAGCAGTTTAGTGTATCTATCAATTTTGCCAGATAAACTATTTATAGATTTGTCCTATCTACTGTTCTTTATATTTATATCGTTGGTTATATGGTTGTTAAAATGTGTGGGTTGGAAAAAAATTTACAAATAATTACCATCAGTAGCTATTTTAACTTTTAGTACGGGATAGCTAGGTTATTGATATCGGCCATTAGCAAGACGTATCAAATGAGTAGACAGCTTGCAATCTGAGATATTATTTGATATATATAACGCAATTCATAATATCTACGAGTATATTGCGTATCGACGTGAGAATAATATTCTAACAGCATTTCAGCATAACCGTATAAATAAAACTAAAAGACTTTCTCTGCTAAAATTGTACCTCTTTTATTACATTTGTATACGAGTACTTTGAAAGAGTTTTGTAAAAGTAATTAATGTACTTTTACCCCGAATATGATGTAAGTATTTGAACCGACTTTTCATACTTTAAATAACTGCAAGGTAATTAAGAAATGAATTACTTTCTTGTAATTCCTGCTTTTTATAAACTCGAAAATAAAAAACAACGGGTTGCAATCCTGAAGTGCCGGCAGATGTGAAAATTTCAATATTTTCAATATTATTATCCTGTATGTAATATTTTAGCAGAGTTTAACATTTTTTACCTATCACAAAAAGTGCACAATGCCGCTAAAGAAGTTCTCACTTCAAAAATTTAAAACTGCTAAAGTTGAATATAGGTCACGTAATTATAGTAAATAGTTAACATTTATATACGAGAGTATAATATTGTACTTCCATTGTCCGTGCTGTCAGATCCGAGTGCTATTACTGCATACTGCCTTTATTTCCGTAGTAAAGCACTTCATGTTTCTGTTGCCCAATACGGGTACTATGAAACCGAAAATGTTATTATTATATCTATACTATAGTTAATATATGTACATAGGTATAAGGGTATATACTGTATATCTGTTCTGGTATCTATTTACTATATTAATTTGTACCGATAACATTATTATATTTTATAAAAGTATATAGAAAAACGAGTACATTATGGTAAGTAGTCACTTTCGCCAATCAAAATTAGGAACCTTTGCGATGATATGCCTGTGGATTAAAATGTTTGCTTTGCCGATAAACAATAAAATATTTGAATAAGAAATAACATTAAAACATAAGCATAAAATAGCTAGTAGTTAGCATATATTTCTATCGTAGTTATTTGCACTTTTTTTCTCTAATACACTACCGATTTCTTCTTAGCATTATATAGTGATTTATGGTTGCCTAGTATCGTAACGTTTGAAACATTACAAAGAAACGCAACCAGTTCCAGCTGCAAACTAAAACAATGCTCGATATATCCGTTTGATTCCACTGACTGAACCCAGACCAGGCGACTGACACACTAAAATGAACTTGATAAGTCACTTGTTTGACAATGAGCGATGAAAACTTTATAGAATAAAATTAATTAGTGTAATAAGATTGCAGTTTCTTATTACGCAAGAGTCTGTCATTTGAATATGGTAAAATTACTCTTTTAATGTGAAAGTTCCTAATAGATTTACAAAGTATAACGCAAAAATATATTTTAATACATGAGATGGACTGATAACAGTACAAGAATTTATAAAAAAAATTGGCCCATTTGGCCATTCATGTCATTTGCTCTATAGTTGAAGAACATTGTGACTTAGATTGTAGAAGTTTTTACAATCTAAATTCTTCAATAAAAAGTTTAAGAACTGCCATTAATATATACGTGGTCTATTTTCGCCCGACAAGAACCGATATTGGTTATCGATTCAATGCGGAAGGAATTAATGAGTGATTGTTAAGAGATTTACAATTTTTAGATACAAAGAACTAATATAAGAAAATAATAAGTGGACAAGTGTAAAAGTAAAAGCTTCAGGCATAGAATTGTAGTTAAGTACATACACATTTCCAAAAAAACATTTAAGCGTGGAGCTCTGAATCTGATATCTGTTTTATTTGAACTTTTTCGATTATTCTATTTGTTTATGGAATAAAACAGAAGATTTTAAAATTGCTGTTTTTTGGATTTAGTAAGCAATGTCGTTGATTGTGAACAGCTTTTGTGTAACGGATTTCAACCATGCCTCATAAGAATCGAAATACAATAATTGCTTGAAAGATTATGAGGGTAGCATTACCTCTCAGATCAAAACACGTGAGTTTGACCACCTAACATAAGATTATTGAATAATTATTGGATTTAATTTTAAACTCAGCTATTGTATCTTTTGAGAAACGAGTTACATTTAACAAACAATTTAAACAATAAGAAAATAGCATCTAGCTTGATCGCCGTTTGTGAGTCAATTGACTAAACCGCCAGCCAAACTAGTTTATGTACCAAATAATGGTTCTTCCGAATTCCTGAGACCATTACCAGTCGTATTTATTGCTGAAACAACTGAAAATATGCTTTTGATTCAACTGGCCGAGCTCGTCTGCTAAATAGATTAAATAACGACTGCTCATGTTTACTATCGCGTTAACGTGTAAACTTTTCTTGGGGTTGTATCCAACGTGAAGTTCTCAATGCGAACTCTATTCTAGTTGAATAGTTCTGTTTGTTTCTTTTTTTAACCAAATCCAAATGGGAGTTTATAAATTGGTAGTTTTTGAGTCTATTAAGTGATGTTGCAGCATTTGAGTGTTTTTAGTGTGAATGTAAGAAACGAGCTGCAGCCTACTCGAAAGTAAGTAGTCACTGCCGCCCATGACCATTTGCAATCAACTCAAGGATGATTGAACTATATCTGAGACTTTTTTTCTCGTCTTAAAGCAGCAAACAAGCATGCAGTCCACCTGGTAAGGTGATGGTAAATGGTCACTGCCGCGCTTGGACATTAGTGATCAACCACGATTAAATCGTACTAGAGGTTGACCACAAATACGTTGCTAACCTTGAGGACTACCTTTACATATGGTAAGTAGACAACAAAGTCTCTCCAAAGGAAGCAGTCCTTGAATTTGGGAGACGTGGTCTCTGGAATTATGAGGTTGGGTGGTACATCCCTGGTCGACCTACACGAATATAAAATTGGCACAATTATCACCTGGCACAGAATTAATGAATCTTTCTTTACAGGACTGTATGTTTACCTCAGTTTTCATATATTCTGAGAAACAAGTTCTGTTTAAATAATTATGACAGAAAAAATATCATAGAAAATCTATTAAACGGTTATAAAGATGACGCATATTTTAGACGCTAAGTTGCAAAATACGTACATTTTGCACGTATGAGGTAACATCCTGTGAATCTTTCCGCATCTGCACTGTCTCGGGGCATTGACACCTTGATAACCTCTTAACCGGCCGTCAGACCGTGCCCTAACCGTGTACATCATAGATACATTAAAATTACTCCAGAATTTACCTTTGTATACTTTTTTATGGTACAAATGTAGCAAACGTGCATGCAGTCCACCTGATGGTAAGTAGTCACTGCCGCCCATGGACAGTAATCAGGATCATTAATCCCCAAGTAAAAACAAATCATACCTAAGTTTGATCACAGATGCGTTGCTACCTCAGGGGACTAAGATGTTCGCCTTGTGTATAAGTGTAACCGGCAACCACGCCTCTCCAAACCAAAACACAATTAATTGACGGAAGATTATGAGGGTGGCGGTGGTACCTCCCCGGTCGAACTACATGAGTTCTACCACTTGGCAATTACTTCAGAATTTACTACTACTTCTTCTCTTCTATACTAACTTCTACAAGTGTTTTGTTACAAAATGTCTCCCATATTATCAGGATAACTTAATTCTTCTATCTTTTGACTTTTCGTAAAGGGCAATGCGTCAAGTTGGCTCCCTTGATGATTTTAGCGGCCGACAGTTCTGGCACACTCTAATGTTAATATTGTTGACGGAAAAGTAACCTAAAATCGTTAATATGTTACTTTTGAATCAATAAAATAGTGATGACAAACAAGTTTGTTTTTGTGTCTAGAATTTATATTTTCATGTTTCGTTAGTGGCCGCTAAAATCACCAAGGGAGCCACTTCCCATATTAAAATGAACATTGTCCTTCAGGAAAATGAATGTTATTTCTAAAGATCATAATTCGAGGATTGATGGGTCTCAAAAGATAATCAAGGATCATCGTAATAGTCTCAAAGCGCTGTCAGAGCTATTAGAGAGCATTCTTAAATGGATTGTATTTTATTTTCCGAGTTTTATTTACTTCAGGCATTTATTGCCTTCTATTAAGAATAATCGACAAACATACTGTAATTTAATAAATTATATAACTGGTTTTGAAAAGTGAGCTCCTGGAATACATCAGTGTGACGTCGGTGAAAATGGAATAACTGATTAAGTTATTAATTAAGAAATTAATACACAAATGCTTCGCGGGATTTTTTTGAAATCCCGCGAAGCATTTTAACCTATTCCGTATAAGCTGGGCATATCAAAGACTTTAGGCTCCTATCTGAAGTCCTCTTGAATACTATTTGTATATTACCGAGATATTCCCGGAGGGCTATTATATGAGGATCTTAAAAAGGTACGAAAAGGAGAGTCTTCAAAACCGGCGGTAAGTACTTTGAAGATTTTGCTGGTGTTGCAAATCTCTATAAGAAACGAAGACATCGTTTCTTCTCATTACAATCAGGTGGTCCGTTTGCTTTATCACTAGGCTTGAGTATAAAAAACCGTTTGAGGTTGATAATAGATGGAAATAAAAAAAAGACTTAGCAGTTTGTTTGAAGCGGTCAATATGTTGATGCCTGGTTCATTCTGAAAGTCAACCAATATGCTTCAATATGTTCTTACCTGGTTTACTATGAAATTCAAAGTACAATAATCGAACAAGATAATATTGTATGTCTACATGTAATTTTTTATACGCTCTTTAAATAAAAAGTAAAATAGAAATACGAAGCTAAAGTAGAATTAATGATAAGCACCGTTCCATACCCTAAGGGTGCCAACTGGATTCTATTACTAACCCTTTGTTGTCTGTTCTTTCGTCTGTTCCCGTCATCTCTTGAACCATAATAGGTAGACTTTTGCAACGTTAACAGAATAAGTGTTACTATTACCGCTACAACAACAAACACTAAAAATAAAAGTGATTGTTTAAAAGCACAAGCTATTCTAACGTAGTCCTCTGGAGTAACGTACATCATCGATTTCTGGTAGAACTTCTATATCATTTGGGCTCAATAATATATTTTTTATCGGGGACACAGGTGGACTGACTTACAAAAGCCTCAGCAGTTGCTTTGGTGTCATCACAAAATCCCGTTCACGGGGTGGTTGAGTCGTGAGAGACTCGCACCTTCTGTTACGGGGCAATGACACAGAATACCCCGCCAACGTCTATAACAGGATGAGATAAGTCTATCTTTGTGATACACTCAAACGGTTGCAAATCAGTCGTTTTTTTATCGTGTAAAAGTAGCAAACGAGCATGGCAATCAATCCCAAGGATTGAAGCGTACCTAAACTTCACCACAGATGTGATACTACCCCGGAGGACTAAGATATTCGCATCTTATGTATGTAATAGCCGGCGACCACGCCTCTCCAAGACCGTAACACCATAAATTTCTTCACGCGGGATTATGAGAGCAGCTGTAATATATACTTCCCCAATCGAAATACAAGAGTTCAGCAAAGTTAGTTTAATAATATATTGCAAGTGTTAATAAATAAAATGCTCGCAAATTAATCGCTTAAATAGTTATAATGTATTGTAAAAGTTCCTCATCATATTCTACACACCAACTTGGAAAATGAGAGAAGTTATGTGAAAAAAATCAAAAGTCTATACCTACTATATATTTTCGCTTTCATCCATTATTATCTGGCACTTTCACAAATAATTAGTTAATTACAACATAATTGGAATTATCCATATCAATTCCAATGGGACTATAATTACTTCATGCTAGAAGTGGACGATAGTATCTTCCGGTTAAAAAACGCGGTCCTACCACCTGGAAATTTAAATAATAATAAGACAATCAACACTCGAATCCATACAAAACATAAACTATCCACGAGGTGCCATCAATCAAACAAAACATTTCAAAACAACAAATTCCTAAGACTCAAACATATCGCCCCATCCATTATCTTCAGAATGCGGTAGCCCCAAACAATATCGTAACCACATATTTCTTCACATTTTATCATACACGCAACATAAATCTCACATCAGCCAAACAAACGCCAAGGTTGCGCCAACAGGTGGCGCGTAACACGATGTTAGTGCCGTCCTAATTCTTTTTTATTTGCCTGTTTCCGATACTTTACGATTACTTTATTTCTACAGCACGACTGTGCAGTTTGCTTGACAACTGCAGTCTTAGCTCATCGACCCATGAGCCTCACTTAATTTCCACCAGTGCGAATACAGAAACAGTAATAGTCACATTTAACCACGAGGTTAAAATTTCGTTTCTCGCGTTACTCCCACGTTGAAGGTTGAGCTTTAAGTCCCTGGGGCAGTAATTGGTCGCGTTTTCTTTTCATCGGGACGCAACCTGTTTTTGCTTAGATGTGATTAACTGAAGAACCTTTCTTCCCTATTCTTCTATACTTTACATTTCCAAGTATCATTTCCACAGGAATTAATTCTCGGTCTGTACGCTGTATCTAGAAGCGACTTATCGTCAAAGAACGGCTAGCTACGTCATTTTAGAGATCTGCAACCTTATCACTGATAAACAATATAATTCACATAAATTAAGACTCTTCTAGGTATAATATACATTTTCATGAAACTTTTCCTAATACAGTTAATTTTAATAGTAGCTAAAATCGTTCCTCAAGATCTGTAGATCCCTGATAGCAGACAAGCTGCACTGGGACCCTAGGAAATAGGACAACTACTTTAATTTACTTATACAGAGAGATAGTAAACGTGGCAATATGCGTAATGGGAAGTGGTCACTGGACTAATTCACCGAAAAATATCATACAAGTACTATCGGGTGATATATAGAGTTGCCCCTGATGACACCATAAATATGTAAATCCTCCTGAGTGGCAACTTTAGTCTCACGGGTCCTTGTACCAAAGACAGCATAATTATTTATAACTAGCTGTGCCCGCGGCTACGCCCGCTACCCCTCCTTTTAAGGGTTGAATTTTTATGCCCTAAAACACTCTTTAGCTTTATTATATGTATAGATCAATAAATCGGTGGCAAGTATGCTTCTAGAATGTAAATGAATTGAGATTTGTGCCAACTGCCAACCTTAAAATATCACACGCCAGATTAAAAGATATCAAGTTAGTATCGAGTTCTAAATCCTAGGCATCGTAACCTATTTTCTGCTAATCGAATTTGACCAGTGTACTAGTTATTCTACTTTTGGTTCGAACTGCGCACTGGAGTGAGGTTAACTGATATAACTCAGAATAACTCGGTTTTAACTTACTAGAAGCTGTATTGTCACTTGCCCCGACTTGGCTTGTGTTTTTATTTATTGTTTATTGTAAATCCTAAGGCTAAGTTACAAAGGGTGGATTTTATGCCTATTGACATTCTCTACTAGTCAGACTATTCTATAGGAAGGCTGTTCCAAAGTTGTATTGCCTGAGACGTAAAAGAGTGATGATAGAAACAGGAACTGAGTAATGGAATCTTCATTGAAAGACAGAAGAGCGAAGTACCGTTAGAAGTGGAGCGAAAAAGAAAATTGTTCTTAAGGTAGGATGTCGGATGTGTTCATATTAATAGACAAGTTATTTATTTATTGAGGAGAAAAATTTAATGTGGCGTTATTCATGATGTAAAACATTTACAGTACTATGTACTACATGTTAGCGTGGCGACGTTTCGCTGCGCAGGGAAGAAACTGAATTGAGCTGAATGAAGCTTGGCCTACTAAATTTTAGAACACTCACTGTTCTAAAATTTAGTGCGCCAAAGCTTCATTACGTACAATACGAACCTATTTTTTCTTTGCTTATTTATCTATACAAATAAATAAAATTGGAGTGTCTGTTTGTAATATAAAAATAACTGCTTTTTACTAAATGTCTATGTATGTATACATGGCACATATATCAAAATAACATTTTTACAATTTTTGTCTGTCTGTCTGTTTGTTCCGGCTAATCTCTGGAACGGCTGGACCGATTTAGACGGGACTTTCACTGCAACATAGCTGATGAAATAAGGAGTAACTTAGGCTACTTTTATTACAGAATATATAATATAATTTGAACGCGGACCGAATTCCACGCGGGCGGAGCCGCGGGCACAGCTATTGTTTTATTATGATTTCAATCTTATATATTTTAAGTTACATTTATAGCAGTTACCACATAGTTGGAGGCGTCGTTTTCTATACTAAAACACGGGTAACAGTGCTTACCGCATTAAGCATCGGCTTCGAAGATCATATTTAAAGCGTGTTTCTTTTTTGTAAATTTCATAATAATTTCTGCTTATTTATAGTACTACTGGGTATTGCCTAGTATTAATTATATGCACGTAAAGTTTGTCGTCGTTTTGTTATAAATATTTACATCGCGTGATAAAAATGTCAAAATTTTGTACTTTTTGTAGAATTATTATATTGTATCCTTTTCGGAGAAAATAATAGTCGTTAGCTAATTTTAAACTTACCTATATTTTTGACACGTAAGGTTGATTTTTTGTTACATAATTTTAGTATCGCTACCGAAAGGATTTAAACTTAGATGTAAAATATTTGTTTTCAACGTCGTATAAGTGACACAAGAGTGTTCGCTGTCCCCCTTCCTTTGAACGTTGAATGTATATGTGTGTGTATGTGTATTTCATGTTTGCGAATCCCTCAACGTTCAAGCAAGGTTTATGTATTATGATATATAAAATATACAAAAGACAGAATGCGACTAGAAGATAAGACTTAAATTGTCATAGAATGGGTGCTTAAATTTTGGACTCAATTTATTTCAAGTTTTCCATTTTTTCCAAACCTTCTGTGTGGTACACATATTAATTAATTTTAGGGTTAATAATTTGGGATTTTAACTATCACTGTCCATTTTTATTTACGCATATAATATTAAAGAAAAGCCCACGCATCCACGATCAGACGACACACTCAACCCGGTGAAAGTGGCACGAGAGTCCTCAGTGTCCCCTTTCTTTGAGCCAGCCCTTAGGGATCGAGAGCTAGGTATTGTAGTGGCGACGTCTGCGTGTGTCTGAGTGTCTGCACATCTGGTGTGTCTGTGTTGAATCGCAATTGTTTCTTACGGCCGTCATACAGATTACATAATGGACTACGCACGGCTGTTAAGCCAAGCTCTATATAAAAGTGTACCACAGTTTATGTTACGTTACCTATGTAGAAATTTAAAATGTTGCCACTTAGGTTATAATATACAGCGCTTGTCTAGCAATGCACATAGATAAAATTACTTAACGTGGCGTGGCATAGTACGTTAAATGTAGGGTCTGAAATATATGTTATTAAAGCGATGAATAGAAAATGATCCATCCGAATGACTGCGCGTCTTGCTTTCCATCTATTTATCTATTACTTTGCTATATATCTTGCACGTAGCGTGGTTTTAATGGACCCCTCCCCCCGTCATACGGGTCATGACCCCCTAAAATAGTTATTGTTAAATAGCAACCTTCTAAAAACCTTCTAAAGAAGTCCAAAACATTACTTGATTTGCCAATAAAATAGGAGACTCATACTTATTATACTTTTATTTTATTAGGAGTATGACCCTCAAAATTTCAGGCTGTGACCGCGCCTGGCACATACTTGATTTTTACGAATTATGTATTACTATGGCCACTATTGTCATGTTTTAAATATACTTTGGCACAATGCAATGTAGTCAACAAACTATACATTCCAACCAAACAATGTCCGGTAATTCAGACTTACACTTGGTCGATTTTTTATCACAGTCATTCCCATGTCGATAGCAGAAAACCCCAAGATCTGAGTGTACTTATAACTCGAAGTAGATACACATAAAACATGTAGGTAATCTCTTTATACTTTGTGAAGCAAGTTTCCGAAGCGCGGGATTATTATAATCCTTTAGGTTCCGAGAAGTGTTTTAATATTCAACCCTATTATTTCTGCGGTAGTTCCGAAATCCAATGTTAACACTTCGATTGGAAGATTTTGTGAGCGTAGGAATATTTTCGGTGTATTTTTATTATGATTGTTTTCAGCTTGTTTTGATATCTTGTCCGATATTATGATTTGGGATCTAGGGTATTTTTATAAAGTATGGAATTTAGTATAGAATGGAACATAGTAGTATGTAGTATGGAAATAGCAAATGGTCATAAAGGCTTAATGGTAAGTGGAAACTGGACAAATGAATGTGTGTGTGTAAATTCAGTTAAAAAACCATTCCTTACTTGTAACAATTCGAATGTTGTGTCAATGATCTTAATATATCTATATATCTATACATAAATTAAAGCTAAAGAGGGTCGAAAGTCTGTACATGGAAGATATTCGAAAAATAGTTTGCTGGGAATACTTAGAAACGATAACATAACACGATTCAACAGTTTTTAGAATTTTCGTC
>DWNR01001822.1:0-14231 GCA_018250455.1 Polygonus leo | reverse complement strand
ACAGACAGACAGACAGAGTTACTTTCGCATTTATAATATTAGTAGGGATATAAAAGGAACTGAAAATAAAGTACCACCAAAGATACATTCGCCAACAATACAGGAACCATCTTTAAATATAAATATTGTTACAGTATTATCATAGACTTTTAAAAAAATCAAAATTCAAAAATATATGAAAGTACTTATATAAAAAGCATATCATAAACTTCCCCTTTCCTAAAAATTAGTCATGGCATCTTAAACTGTACAGTTTCTGCTCCCGAGCATTACAGAATCCGTTCGTCACGGAAGGCCATAATTTTCTTTCCAGACTCACAAAATGGGAGCACAAGATGCTTTGATTTAGCCGCTCGTTTGGGTTTTAAAACTCCCGTAAACCCGTAAATTCTAGCTTTCGAACACAAGCGGTTTTACGAACTCGAAGAGCTTTTATAGGAAACTTCGGCGGACGTTATGTTAAAGTAAAAAGCCTTAAGCTGTGTTATTTAAAGTACATAAAAGTCAGAACATGTCACAAACTGAAAATTTATACGTAAAATGTCTTCATATAACACATATTGGGATATATTTTATAACTATTATCATCAAAAATTATCATCTACCGTATAATTAACACCAAGAATTACCTTCTTATGCTACTATATGCCAGGCTATGATATCCTTAGATAATATTCGAATATATACCTTTAATATAATTAGCAAAAATTTTAAAACGTCGCATAAAATTTCCTCACGAAGTGAAAGGAAATTCATTTCATCGAACAATCAACATTTTCACGGTTAAGCCAGTGTGCGTAAAGTACGAAGAAATTAACCACGCATTTCATTAAACACATCATGTCATGACGACGGTGATAATCAAATGAGTAGAACTTTTTTGTACCATAAATGTAGCAAACGAGCATGCAGTCCACTGGAGGGCAAATGGTCTAACGCCCATGATGAGGGTGGCATTGACCTTCCTGCTACGCGATTTCTAGCACCTTACAAACTTATATAAAAACATTACCTTGTCTGTTTATTATCCTGAAGTCATCTTCTGGTAGCTCTCCTTTGCTCAAAGCACTGAGAAGAATTAACGCAGCAACTTTATACACGTAGGACCACATCATGGCGGGTTTCAAGCGTTATTTTATCGAATCTGGAAAAAAATATCAGGTTAGTATGCATATTTGGGAAAATTACACTTTGAAAAATAGCATTTATTGCTTATGACCAAAAGAAAAAAAATATAAAGAAAATACAATATACCCCTTGAAAAGAAATATGTAATCAAGTATATAATGTTAATTATCAATATTCTGTAGCCGAATTTAGAATTTCTCAATATAAATCAGACAACTTATTACAAAGTTTTCGTTACTGGACACTATTGCAATGCAGCCAATAACGCTTTAAGATATAGAGCCCTATAAAAACTGGTCCTTCGAGCCGGATGGGCATGGTTCTTATAAACGGTTAGATACAAGCTCTTACTTGTAATTACAATATTTACGGTTTATTAACATATCCGCAGTAGGAATTAATGAAATATGCGAATTCAATCGACATTAGGCGAGGCATTCGTGGGACATTCAAGTAATATGGAATTGCATTTACAAGAGAAAGTTAACTGCAATAATATCAGTAAACAACCTGTGCAGGAAATTAGTATAAGTGGTAGATGATAGTACAATCATGGAGATCCATATGCATGAGCAATATTAGATAAAATTACATGTGTTGCGATCATGCGTATTAGATCATAAACTTGCGCTCACCATAGTTAACAATGAAGTCTCTTGAGATAAAAATAACAATTCCCAATATGAGTGCACGTGTTATAACTACGCACATTTTTATTAAATAACTCATAATAGGTTTTTTCCGCGACCGCTCCCACTGTTTTATACCACATTTTTTTCATATTTTTGGGATAGATAATATTTTTTTATATCCACGGAAACAGAATAAATAAATGATAGTATTAAATTTCATAATTTTGACCATTACGTAACTATTTAAGTCATGAAAACGTAAGAAGAATACAAACACACATTTGCAGTTTTAGCAATAATTTTCAATTTGTAATAAAAATAAAATATAGTGCATATATTATGTTGGGCAAAGTTACGTATTTGTGCGAAATTTCATTAAAATCAATCCAGTTTGGAATATTAACCCGGACAATCATGTAATACGATTTTTTATATATAAAGAATATTAGTTTAACTATCCTAGTTAGTAGTTAACTATCCTATTTAGAATATATGCTTGTAATGATCCTTGAACAAATTAGCAGTTAGTCATGCATTTAAAGATGCCCATCGACTGTACGGTCCATTTGCAATCGGCTGTACTCTTATACAATCACAGGAAATGTTAGAGATTGAACAACTTGTACATTCGACTATTTCTAAATACATCTATACATATAAAATGTTTTGTTCTGAAAGACTAACTGATAGGTCAAAGCATAGCCTAAACCCCTGATCGTAGAGACCTGAAACTTAGAGAGTGTGTTCTTGGTACAACGTAGGCATCCGATAAGAAAAGATTTTCCGGGGGCAAAGTTTTTATGGGACAACGTGATTTTTTTGCCCAATTTTGTTATATAGAAGATTACTAGAGAAAATTATGAAAGAAGAAGTGTAATTTCTTCCCCGAAAGGGTTAAAAAGAAAAGCATTTGCGCGGGCAAAGTCGCGGGGATCTGCTCGTTTTATATTTATTTAAACTACTTATTACTTACTTACTTAAATTTATAAGGGTAACAAAGTCTTAACTACCTCGAGTAAATTAGTACTCTCGATACTCTCTGCCTACCCCGTTAGGGATTTGGCGTGAAGATATGTATGTATGTATGTAGTAAATTAGTACTTATTTACGGTTTTAAGATCGACTATAACGTCCATTTATAATCGGCTTTCTATACTTATACAATCACAGGAAATGTTACATTGAACAACGTGTACATTCGTCTATTTCTAAACACACATTATATCTATCAGTCTGTCACGATGTATTCAGTGAGAAATATCACTCAAATTGTTTGTAAACACTTGTGAAACAGCGATTTTCTCATTACCAGGGCCGGATCGGAGCTAACGCGGGGCCCGTAGTAAAGTTTTGTGTTCGAATCTTAAGGAACAACCTTTTTTTAGGAAATTAAATGCATCAATAATCGCTTTATTTTAACTTTTATACTGTTACTTTAAAAATTGCGCTATAAAAATGGTTGCACATCAATTGATCAATAGATTAATCGCCATTAAGGGCTCAAGACCGTTTTGCCCTCCAAACAAAAACTAGTTAAGGTGCCAGTGCAATAGTCATTTCACTTTGTTGCTACACTAGCAGAGCTCGTATACGCGGAGCCCCTCAAAAGCGCGGGACCTTTATCATTTGCTACTCTTACTATATGGTAAATCCGCCATTGCACATTACACAATGCCGTGTTTTCCCACGAGATAAACGCTAACATCTAACACCATTATATTATTAAACTTAACAATACTAACATTCATATGTAATTCTATTCACACATTACCGTAACACCTTATAAAATATGCAATACAATGAGATACAAGAATTATGCAATATTTCACGTGTAACATCATTTAGTAGGTTAAGTAAGTATTAATCGAATTATGATTACAGATTATATTGATTTTCCATCATCATTATCTCAACAAATTATTGTTCCAATAATAGGTACAGATCTACTTTCAGAATAAGAAGGATTTATACACCAATGTCCATTGATGGTCTTATCCAACTTTTACATTTCAGCACTTTGCCAATAGAAAAAAAATCACCAATCTTCGAAACTGTTGTTATTTTTTTATTTGTTAGAAGCTGTGTTGTTATTTTTTTATTTGTTAGAAGCTGTGGGTTTCCTCGTGATAATTTTTTTTACTCCACAAATTAATTTCGAAGATCAGAAGTATTTGTTTGAGATTTTATTTTTTATATTATAGTAGGCATATAGATTGGATAAAAGTCGAACCATATTAAAAATCTACTTTTAGCAAACACAGTCACAGTTATTATTCATCACACATTCCTCTTATGTCTGTTTCCGCTGGGTTTACGAAGCTAAACATTTCTAAATCCGTAAACTACTCATATACTTATCAACTCTCTCTTTCAAAAAGTGAACTAATATATAATTTAAAAATAAGATTGTTGTTTGATGTTCTATCTAACGTATATCTTAACAACTGCTATTAATGGGCATATACGAGTATAACCACCTCATTAATAAAAGAGGATAAAAGTCATATCCGATATTGAAGAAAGTTTGCTGTTTTTGAATACTATTATAACGTTCTAAACAAAATACTGTTTCCAAGTAAATTTTCTGTAAATCTCATGTAAGTCTACCGGGGAGATACATACTACCGCCACATCCTCCGTGATCATAATCATAATCCTCCGTGAAGCAAGTCTTGTGTTTCGGTTTTGAAGGCGTAGTTGCTGGCTATGCTTACACGCGAGGCGAGCATCCTAGTCCTTAGGGTCAGGAACGCGTCTGTGGTCAATCTCATGTACGATTCAATCGTACTTAGGGAAGATTATTGATGTTCATAGGCGGCACATATCACTTACAATCAAGGGGCTACATGCTCGTTTGCTACCTATACACGATAAAAAAAGAAAAAACTAGACTAAGTGAGCCTGCCTTACATTCAAACCAGAACACTATACTGTAACTAAAACGTGGAACTCTTGAGGCAGAAACAAGTGAGACGGTAGAAACGCCGCGGGCAAACGTCAAAAAGTTCTACCACCTCTAGATATTGAATAAGTGAACAAAATATATGATTAGACGCAATCATAGGCTGTCCGGATCAATGAATCCCGTCCACCATCATTTTTTTGTTGACTTAATCGCCTTGATGCGGTTATACTCTAATATTTTATTTGTATGCCATTAAGAACGGAACTTGTTTTATTACTACGCAAAAAATAGGCACCTGTCTGTTTGTTATAGGGTTGTCGCTCTTGAAAAATTTTGATCTAGTACATATTATTCAAAAAATAAAGACGGAAAAAAATTAACTTTAAAAATTATAATTTTCATCAAAGTACGCCAATTATTTTCGCCATAACTGTATGATTAAATATTAATAAGAGTTTAAGAACAACCACAGAAGCAAGATTTACTCATTGAAAAAACTTAAATCTTTTACAAATAAGGTACTATAAATACCTCTGCAAATACCTCAAAGGCAAGGCAAAATAAATACAAACATCATCCTTTATCGTTATGATATTAAAGTTTACTAGCTGCGACGGACTTCGTCCCGCGATCACAACCGGGGAAAAACTAATTTTTTTTAATACTTGCCATTATATTTTTAATATTTATTTCGTACAAACCTTCTCCTAATAATAATGAACTCATAAAAGAAAGATTTACCAATTTGGTGCAGTCGTTTGGAAGTTATGCGCATACAAACATTTCGGCGATTCATTTTTATTTATACAGATTTTAAATAGTGTTGGCAACCCTAATGAATAACTAGAGTAATCAATGTAGTTAGCTTTGACGTTCGGTCCAAACCGATGATATGTTATTATTGCGACAGATTTTATAACTTAATCGATTTTTACGGTTAGCGACAAATTGAACAAGATGCGGTTTACATAATTACCGACCTTACAACATACCGTAATTGTAAGATGTAATGATTCAACGAAATTCCTTAAATAATTTAATTACATTTTAATTAAAACTAGTCTGATACGTCTTATTCGTTATGGTATAGGAATTTCTGTGACATTTTTCTCCATAGATTTATTCATTTATTTTATTTCTTTAATGTCTTTAAGTCTTTTAGGTAATATAGGAATTTTAATGAACTGATGTCCGTTTTTAATTAATCGATATACCAATAACAATTACTCAGTTTTACATAGTAGAGTGGATTCAGTCTTCCAATAGTTTTCAACATTCCCGCCAATGAGTATCTTTCAGAAGAACTAAAAAACAAACTAGGGACAAACATATCCGACTGATATTAAACTGATAGCTATTTATTAGGATTGTCTATGTAGTGGAAATCATACATACATAACAACACGTAGGAATACTCAAATTCATAAGAGTCAGAAAAAATATTGTAATTTATTAATCGAAATATTAATAAGATCCAACGGACGGATGTAACCGATCCTTGGACCCATACTTCTTGGCACATAAGCAATGGTGGCTTGCACACACATTTGCTACCTCAATTTCATAAAACAAAATTCCTGCTGATGTCATCTAAACCTGTTCCTAAACAATTCAGTACTTTACAATGATAATGGCACACTTTTTGCGCAAGCTCACAGCACTGTCGTCTTCAATGAAGATTTATAAAACCTCTATCGCATCGCGACGGGCCTAGTCTATTAATAATAGATAAAGCATTGCACGGGCACATCTATATAACGTTTATAAAGTCCACAACGCATTTATTACAACTCAAGTACCCTCAATAGGATCGACCTACATAGAACTCATTCATTTGTTTTTGAGATGATTACTAAACAAGCATGCCTGCAACTACTATAATTATTTTAGGCGGTTTACAACCATCGCTGATAACAGGACCGCAATATGCAAAAGGTTAAATGTACGCAAAAGTAGTGGTAAGTTTCAAGACTCAAGTCCATAGCACGCGAATAGGTATTTGCGAATTTCGAAATACCACTAACTCTAAAATAAAACAGGGCTTGTCGCTGTTTTTGTGTGATAACTAACAAGAAACTGATAAATTATAACGCTGTTTACCACCACCCTTCACAACATAACCGTTCTAACCACCGCGGCGGAATTTTTTTTATATCTATACGTAGCGATAGGCAGACGGCAGACGGGCTACCTCATGGTAAGTAGTCACTGTCGCCTATGGACATTTGCAGCACCAGAGGGACCGCCAATGCATCGCCGGCTTTGGAGGAGAGCTCTTTTCGCGCCTTTTTTGAAGAACTCCATTTTTTAACCACATAAATAAAATAAAACAGCTGAACCGTAACTGTTATATCCTCTCAAAGGGGTACGTACCAGTCCTTAGGTGGCACTATACTTCATGGTTTACTGCAGCAATTATTATTTCATCAATCTTATAGTTACATGTCTTACCAACTCTATACAGGACGATGGAGGCAAACGTTCAACACATGGTCTGCTTACTAGTTTTCTAGTTTAATACCATAAAAATACTAATAAATATTGATGCGTAAAGGTTCCACTTAAGCATATGTTTTCATGCTGTGAGTTAAAACACATATTCGTAGTTGCTGCGAAAAATTGTATTTCTGCCCATCTTCCCATTTAAATTCTGTCTGAATCAGCCGAATAGTATCCTAAGTTAGCCCATATAACATGTTTTATTAGCTAACTGTTATGTTATGGTACTGAATTATTTATATGATTATAACTAACACGATTATAAGACAGAAGGTAGCAGTTATCTAAAACTGCATACACACTTAATAGCGCACATAACAGGTCAATACAAAAAGGACAAAAAATTATGTATCGCATGGGTTTTACGCCCTTTCTAATAAATATAATCCTGTAAAAAAACCTTGAAATGAAATTACTTTCAAACACAACCTCTAAACCACTCATAACATACGCACAATCCATCCCTTTCATAAGATCAATCATTAGTATTAGTATATTAATACAGATGGTAAGGATAGCTTCCGTATTACAAATTCGTTCAAGTGTAGGTGTGGCGGGTTCGAAGCGAGAAAGCAAACGATAAGGTGGTCTATATAGATTTGTAAGCACTTGTCGAATGATTGCTCAAGCTGTTTGCGTGCCGTGTTTACTGAGATAGGACTGTTTGTAACCCATTTTGCGTAAAAAGTTAAAGACCGATTAGGACTATCCTGGAACCGCGAGTCCAATTCAAATCAGCTAAGTGTGATTAGAGTCACACGCTGGGTTCTGTACTGTGTTACATACAGTTTACGTGTAAATTTTTCAAATTCACTTCTTAAAGAGTGCCAGAAGATAAAGTTATCTTCACTCCCACTTTGGGTTTCAATTTTGTAACGGTAATACGTGCATTGCTTAAAAAATATAGCATTATTATTTTATTATAATTACGGTTCAAAAGATCACTCGTATAAATAACAGACAGCAGAATTTTAAAACCCTAAAACATTTGATATGAATACATGTAGGACACATTGTAGGACACATATACTGTGGTAAGATTATTTGTAATTTCAAAACATCTATGAGTTTTATATGGACATTTAGGGTACAAATATACCACCTTTTTAAATACGATTAGCGACGACTTATAATCTACGTAGAAAAGTAAACAAGAGCAAAAAATCAAATTGTAAATGTGAATTATTTTTTCAAGTCGGTCAAAACATTGTACATACGATGATATCCTTGGTTACACACATTACTAAAGATACATAATTTGAAATCGTTTACATTGATAACGCATCACGCCGATTGACCTGGATTGATAAAGTTATCTATGTTTACTCATAGAGTAGTAAAACTTCTTAACTGATAAGGTACTCGACGTAATTACTAGCTACTGTCAACTAAAAAATAGGGCGAAAAATGTTTGCAATGTAAATATTAATAATATTCAATATGTTTGTTAATACTTAAAATACGTTGGATAGGTAGTTACTACGCGACAAAATATATGAATGTAAAATAAAATAACCTAAAATAAGATTTGAAAGAAACACAATTCACAATATATTATAGTATTTTAGTGTAATAGTGTATTTGTAACAAATAAGATTATTTTAATAAATATTTCACGAGTATTTGTTATTATAGCGGTCATAGTAATACACACTGTATTTTTTTGTATACCTACCTATTCGGCGCTCGATAATGAAATAAAAGTCGGCCTTACGAGTATAACGTTGGTCGGAGATCATAGCAAGTTTTTAAGCTGTAATTAATACGATATTAGTGTGAAGTACGAGCTCAATGGGCAGAATAACAAAATCACAGTTTGTACCGGAAGACCTCCCGTCTCCAGCGGATCAGGTTGCAATTAACATGCCGTACAACTTTTTACACTGAATGGGTACTTACATCGCAAAATGTTATTGGTGTCACAAAAAAATAATTAGATATTCGATACCCGCGACTCTTCGCATCATATGCCTTAAAATATGCATGTAATTGGAATATTTTTTCGTGAAAGAGTACCCTCACGACTTTTTTCATTGTAAATAGGTAGCAAACAAGCATGCAGTCTATCTGATGCTAAGTGGTCACTGTCACCCATAAACATCAGTAATCATCAAGTACGATTAAATTATAACTAAATTTGTTCACAGATGCGTTGCTACCACAGAGGACTAAGATGTCCGCCTCGTGTACAGGTAAGTATAGCCGGCAACCACGGCTCATCAAACCGTAACACACAAAAAAAAATTGCTTTTCGGAAGATTACGAGGGGTGGTGATGGTACCTCCCCATTCGAACTAAACTAATTCTACCACCTCGCAAAACTTGTTTGTGGAGTATGCAGTCTACCTGGTAAGTGGTTACTGCCGCCCATGAACATTTGCTACCAACCCAAGTATGATTCAATTGGATCTGAGGTTGACAAAAGACGCGTTACTACCCCTTGAGGAGTAACATGTTCGCCTCGTGTATAATTTAGCAATTTGGGCTCCAAAATCAAAATACAATAATTGCGAAGGTTTATTCTATTTATAGATACTATATATATTATTTATAGATGTTTGTTTATTATCTCCAAGGTATTAACATGTTCTATGCTAAACCGCTAATTTGCATGATACCAAATCACAGACTTGTCTATGTATGTATTCGCCTATTTGCATAAAAGGTCATGACGAAGCTATAACTTCAGCTAACTATTTAAATATAGCTATAGCATTATACAAACAAAATGGCCTGGAGGTTAAAATGGACACATCGTACGAGGGCTCGTTATTCGAATTTTTGTCTATTTGCCTATGGCTATCATAAATTTATTATCACTTGCTTTACAGTCAAGAAAATCGTGAAGAAACCTACGGCGCCTGAGACTTTTTAATGAAAATCCCAAGGTTGTGATAATTCGCACTTCACCAATGCAGGATTATGGCCTTAAAACTTATCTTAGCTCAATATGTTAAAGAGACTCGTGTCCAGAACTGGGACAGCAAAATTGGATTGTTGATAAGCCACTACAATGCTTTACTTTTATTTACTTAAATTTAAAAACTGCTAAACTTAAGTTCCAAACTAGTTCAGACTAGGTACGTAAATTCAAGCAAGGCGAGTTTTTGCAAATATTTTTTTACTCCAATCCGTTCAATTCTACGCGTTACCCTCAACCTTGAAGCTGGTAATAAGCCTGGCCACTGTAAACTGGGCTTGAAGGCCGCATCGTAATTGTTTTGTTAAAAAAATAAACACTGTTGTAACAACCGAACCGGACTTCATAAAACTTTATATAATGGACTGCTTGACAGATTTAAATGAACATACGTTACGTTAACTTAAGGGTCTTAAAACTTATTGGTTATCGAGATATATTTAATACATAAAGTTAATTTTCTTCGAATGATTAAGTAAAAAGATAGCAGAATCGTAATAATTGGCTCACAATCGTCGAAGATATTTCGCAACGTACACAAAATGGACAATTAAGAACTTCTTTTTTAAATCTGTTGAAAATGGCTTGCTAGCATCGTGCTATCAACCACTCCCTTTTTCAAGCGATAAAGATATTTTCTGTAAAAAACAGATTTTTCCTGCTAAATTACTTATCTACTGCCAAAACCGACAACACTCTCTAATGCAGTATTAGTTAGCAGTATGTTTAGATCCTTATCTCTTAAAGGTTATTTTATTAGCTTAGTTATTTGATGGAACTAAGCTAATGGCTGATAAGTCATCCCTAATTCCTACGCATTCCTGATCATCTAAGCCATTTACCAGTTGCTCTATGAACAGATTTCCAGGCAATAGAAATATAAGAGATTTAAATAACCGTTTTAATTTTGAGCATTTAATTTGTGTCTTGCCTCTACAACAGCGTTGTTTTTTATAACCGCACATCATAAGCTTCAAGATACCAATCAAAAATGATGGGACGTGTACAATTATCAGTAAAGTTTATATTCACCTACACTCAATATTTTGTTGTAAATAAGATAACTTGTAAGTTAAAGATGCAAGTTAACGCAACTTCGCCAATTTCATATCAAAAATGATTATACCTTCTCGATTTCATGTCTTTATATAGCTTTAGCGGTTCCGGCTCGGCCTTAATAATCCTGTCAGTCACTTAATTTATCATTATTTAATAAAAAGTGCATAAAACAAATTATAAACCGACACTTTTTAAGGTATCATTGTGAAATTTATGTGTTACTAAAGTTACTGGTACTTACCCATTATTACATCTTTAAAAATATTCAAAAAATCAGACAACAAAAAAAAAACAAACTACAGAATAATTCTTTCTCTTCTCGTCTGTTAACCCGAATGCGACGCAAAAGGGTTATGTGTTCATCTATATATATAAAAGGCAAAACTGATTAACTGACTGACATATCAACGCACAGCCGAAACTACTGTACCTAGAAACTTGAAATTTGGTACAGGGTTTCCTTTCATGATCTAAGTGAGCACTAAAAAAGGCTTTTTCGAAATTGTACCCCTAGGGGTTTTTCGACTTCTAAGCGGACGAAGTCGCGAGCAAAAGCTAGTTTTAATATAGCGTCTACCCGCAGAATTGCGCGCGGTCTAACACAATTTTTTTTCAGATGGCGTGTTTTTCATGTTGAAGCCTCTCATTCACTCACTATATGGCGTATGAAACAATATATATAGCACAATAATTTACTTCATATTTAATTACGTATTTATTGAAAATGATATTAAATAAAAATTGTATCACAAAATTACAAGTACTAATATCTAGGCGAAAATATTTGTTTATTAATTTTAAACCGATATTAATACTAAACGGTTGTTTTGAATGAAAAATGCTAAAGAAAAACCTAAAAAAATATTTTTAATACCTATTCGGTACACCGCTTAGTCTCCATGTCAACTTTATTTCTATTTCTTTTGAACAAAATGGCGGGTGATGGCTGACATTTTGAATTTTGATTACTGTCACATGCTAAGTGGCACTCGCAAGATTGAGGCGAATTGATAGACGAATAAATTATCAAAATCGGCCCACGCATTTGATCTCTAGAGTACATACTAGGTAAATAGACTGATGGAACACATTATCCTTTGTATTGCGCAATCAGTTTTTAAGGTATTGCATAGTTTTTATCGCTTTGAGCGCGGCGACCGAATCAAGAAATTCCGTAACGAAAATAAAACTTAACATCCCCCACTCCGCCTACCGATGGTAGATAGCATTCGTATTGGCTAACTTCTCCTACTCCTTCGGTGTATTGACGGCGTTAGCGTTGCTCCTTTAGCTGGATAGATGGCGGTGTTTACATACAAATTATTTGATTGCCAATAATAGGTTTATGCCCCTAACTCACCGCATGTGTGCCCGTAAATATACATAGGTTTACCTATGTACAACAGTGAATAGCAAATTTGTGTAAATAAATAATTATAATTGCATAAGTTGATAAAATGTTATGCAATAGCTTTACCGCGGCAGTCCCCGAGTGCCGAATTTCATTTTTTTTATATATCTCAAATTAACGATAAGGCACACGGGCTACCAGATGGTAAGTAGTCACCGTCGCCTATGAACTTTTTATGGTTAAAATACATACCAATCATCATTATTCAAGTTCTCATCTTCTTTATCTTCCTTAACTTCTTCTGTATTTGTCGTTTCGGTAGCCTGTGACTTCTCTTTGATAGCGTGTAGCTTGTTCTTGAATTTTGCTAGCAGCTGTAGTGTGAAATCCTCTCTGGAAAATAATAAGAAGAAACTGTTTAAAAAACTATTTTATATTAAAGTTGCTGTAGCGGGACGCCTGGTAGAAGTGATACATCGAAAATATTTTGTACTGAAGATTTGCATTTTTTTATTTGCTCATACAATAACAGACACACAATTCTCATACTAAATTAAAATTATTCTAGTATTTAAAACTAATTCGTTGTGGGACGTTTGACAGATGTAAAACATCGATACAATTTTGTATCGAAACCATAAAAAGATGTTGTCTTTGGGCTCTAATACTAATACGGCCATCAGACTAACACACTCAACATTACATACTTACATTAATTCATTAAAAACGTTTTGTTGTTAAACATAACTAAGGTGTTAAGGGACGCTCGGCAGACTTGGCGAAATTATTATATATAGAAGTGAAGCAATTTATCTGCGGCATAGTGAAGCAATAACCAGCAACCACGCCTTTTAAAACTAAAAATAATTGAGAGACGTGGCTGCCGGATATTTGTGCACGCGAGGCAAACATCTTAGTCTTTGGGATTAGAAACGCGTCCAGATAACTTCAGGTACGGTGCAATATATTTGCGAGTTAATTACTAATTTCCATGGGTTTCGGTGTCCACTTATCATCAGTTAACCTGGATGCTATTTTGCTACCTTAACAATAAATAATATAAACTTTCTTTCTTAACTAATCTTTGGAGGTTAAAACAAAAGCTGAAGTATTTGTTAGTAAATAAAATCCAGAGTAACATAATATAATTGTTTATTCAAAATAAAATTACAATTTGGCTTCTCTATTATTATCAAATTACTACGATTATAAACATTTATTCAGTCAAAATATACATAAAAATTCTGCAAGTATTTTTCATGTTGTTTATTATTTTGTATTAAACACCCCATCAAGAAAACTAATGTATTATTAATGTCTATATTAAAGTCTATTATAATACAATTATTATATTGATGTAACATCATTCAGAATTAAAGATTTGTTTTTCTATTTAATTATTTACAAATTCTACATTTTAGCGATTAATAATGCTTCACAAAATTGTGTAAAAAATAATTCAATAACAATAATTTATTCTTTAAACGTTCATATTTGCCAGGTGGTAAAACTCGTTAAGTTCGACCGGGGAGGTGCCACCGCCATAAACCTCCGTGAAGCAATTCTTATATTTCGGCGTCATTGCCGGCTATATTTATATACAAGGCGAACATCTTAGTCCTCAGGGTTAGCAACGCATCTGTGACCAAATTCAAGTATTATTCAATCGTACTTGGGGATGATTACTGATGTCCATGGGCGGCAGTGACCACTTACCATCAGGTGGACTGCATGCTC
>DWNR01001821.1:0-14235 GCA_018250455.1 Polygonus leo | reverse complement strand
CATATATACTGTACTAGCTTTTGCCAGCGACTTCGTCCGCATAGAAGTCGAAAACCCCTTGGGGGGACAATTTCGAAAAATCCTTTCGTAGTGCTCACTTACATCATTAAAGGAACCCCTGTACCAAATTTCACGATTCTAAGTACACTAGATTCGGCTGTGCGTTGATATGTCAGTCAGTAAAGCAGTTTTTTGCTGATGTTTGCTGAAAACAGATTGAAAGATAATGTTTAACTGACTGTATTAATTACAAAACTTAATTATTTTCACTACTAATATTATTGAAAACTTCTCATGCTCAAAATTCATATTTACATATGCTTTTTTTACGTTTATCCATTTATTGCGTTTTTCCATAACCCATGCGACTACTATTCTTTGGAAAGTAATAATTGCGCTATTTGACATAATTTCATTAATGTGGATGTATTGGTCAACCAAAAATGTAATTATGCATTATGATTAGCTATAATAATAATTTTCACTAATAACATTATTCTGTTTACTTGTTATAAATGTTCATTTAGATTGGCGACGCCAGTGGGCAGCATCTTCGTTTTGCACGTCCCCTTTACTTGTTATCAATTTTGTTATCCATAACTCCATCTATTGAGACTCGCGCAAAGTGCTAGGGACGTACTCTCAAACTGTTAAAGTCGCAAATATTAGTCCGGCGTCAAATTGTCTCTCGAACATCATACCTCACGCCAGTTAGGCATCTCTTGAAAGTGCTGTTAGTTATTATTGTGTAAAATATTTTATTGTCAGTTTCATCAAGTTACAACAAATGGTATCTTTCTATAGGCAAGGAATTTCTTTAAAGGAATGGAGCTCCTCTCACTATGGAGTTTAGCGATACCGGTTCGGCGTCAGTACACGTGCGACGTCTTTAGTATAGTCGTGGAGGATTACTCTACTCATGAACACTTACCATAAGGTAATAAGAAAAGTTGTGGACCGAAAAAAGTGCTAGTATTCTGGTCATGTGTAAATTTTATTTTATTAACCATCAAAATAACTTTACGTCATATCTAAAAAGAATTATCACATTTACACATGGTCACTGCCTTGAGATTAGTATCTACACCAAATAGCGTTGTAGTATCTCTGAAGATCTTAAAAATCTCAATTCAACCCATAGCATAGCATAGAAGTAAATTCATCTAGTACTCGTACAAGTGAAAAAGAACAAATAGAAGTTTTCACTACAAAAATGACTGCGATGGTAAGTTGTCACTGTCATTGACGTCTGTAATCAATTTCAAATAGGATTGAAGTACTACTTAGCTGACTTTAATTTAGGAATGATTCTTTATTCGTCATCACCATCATCTCATACCTTTACTGTTTCACTGCTAGATTCCACGTAGGTTCTTTTCTGAATGGGACCAAAGTATTTCGTTGTTTAAGCATGGACATCTAATATTTATCTATATTTCATCTCAGCCTTATAGGTGATGATGTTATCTTCACTGAAAAACAAGTTATATTTAACTCCTCATACGTATATCAGTTTGCAAATCATAGATTTGCGTGTGAGATTTGAACCCTGAATTTTAACGAGGTCATCTGCTTCAACGTTGTTGACTGTTTGTTTGATAATGATCACGTTAATGATTCCATTGTCACCGGTGAATTGCATTTATTTAATTTTAGAATCATGCCTACAAGAAAATGGAAACATACCTTTAAAGAGATTTCGTCTTTTATACATTTGACGTCACTTCTTCAAAGAAATATATACTCACGACACGCAGCCTATTTTTTCCCGCTGTCCTATATTGAGGATAGTACATTTTTTTCACTAGTATGTGTTTTTTTCTTGTTTTAGTGAAATTGCGAAGTGAAAATACTTTCACATACATTCACTTGGATATTTCTCACTTCACCAGCGCCATCTGTTGTTGAATAGCTTACCTCGTTGTTTTTCATTTCCTGAAAACCCGGATAAAATGGCGTTTTATAAAAATAAAACCTAGCTAGATCGACTTTGAAACCCCGTGTGTCCTAAATTTCATAATATATATAAGTGAATTAAGATAGCGAGTGACAGAGAGAAATAGAAATTCTTAGAGGAGACTCTTATCAAAGAACAAGCTATTGAAGTAAAAAGAGCTGATCGTTAATGAGGAAAAGGAGAACTTAAATATTGTAATATGAATACAGTCAAAAAATTAAATAGTAAATATTAATATGGAAAACAAACATCGTTTGTCTTAACGTGCTGCCATCTATGAAATACTGGAAAAATATTTTTGTATGTAGCCATATTTGAAATCAAATTCTGGATTAATGACTACGATGTGACAGTCCTTGTGTATTGAAAAAGTAAATTTGAGTGTTTATAATATTATTTTTTGTCATTAATAATTTTTACCTGGATATAGCGCGATACAAGATCGCCATCTGTTGGGTAGTATACTAAACAAAATTTTATGTTTTTCTCCATGTCAATTTACCAAATTTATAACAATTTAGGCTGAAATGGTTAGCCGAGAGATAACATCATTGTTATATTTAACCTTTTATTATTTACATATAAAGTATTCTGTATCCAAGACAAAATATGGAAGATGGAGAATAGGTGCCTCCTCTTGGGTTCTTTCGCTGGGTTATGATACGGGGTTTTTCAAAATTGTTCCAAAAATGGCTGTCTTAGAAAACCGACAAGGCATTGGTAATTATTATAATTATCAACCATCAAAAACCTTTACTCATAGTTACTTTAATCCTGTACATTACTTTAATCCGACCATTAATCGATGTTAAAGTAAACTAAAACCACATTCACATATGGTCACAACTACAATTAATACCTGCATACTGTATATAATAGTTGAAGTTGTCTCAACGTCTGATATCAACTCGCAGGAGGAAAATCGCCTGGTACAACTCAAAAAGAACAGAAATTGAATTTTTTCAAGTGGAATGTAAGGATCGTAAGTCCATCTTCAGATCGATATTAAGTATTCACTGTCAGTCATCTGTAATCAACTTCATATAAAATCCTGGAGTCCTGAGTTGATTTTTATTAAGAAATTTTCCCTCCATAATTTATGGTCGTTTAAGCAATGATTTTTCGTGTAAGGTTTATTAATATTTAATTTCAGGCAGCTTTCACCATGACGTGCTATTCACCAAGAGGCAATATTTATTTCTAAAGAAGAAGTTATGTTATATTTTATATAGGAGATGTGCGTCTGATAATTTAATCTTGAATTTAAAGAATGTTACTGTTTGATACTGATCATTTTATGGTGTCACAGAATCTATTCTCAATGGTGACCTGCATTTATTTAAGTTTAGATTCATGTAGGAAAATAGAAATAAAACAATCAGCTGTTTGTAGAGATTAAAAATGATTTCGTCTTTTATATATTTGACGTCCGTTTTTCAAACGCGCAACATGCAGCGTCAACTTACTTTACTAGAGATTATCATATATATTCATAATTCAACTTAGAGTGGAATAATGAAAGATAGTACAAATACATGTAGATACAATTTTCAAAAATAAATATTTTCTGGACTCCTTTTGTAATTTTTACCAAATACACAACTAAATAACGTTTCGTTAACAATAATGGTACAAACATAATATATTTTAAGCTCGTCACAATGTTCACATTTTTGTAGATAAAAAAATAAATAAAGAAAAATCATTCTATCGTATACTTCAGTAAAAATATGAATTAGATATGTACAGACCGGTACACCGGAATGTAACGAGCTAACATGATATAGATATAGTATAGTAAAAATATAAATAGGTTAAGAATAGTTATAGATGAGGGTTGGTCAGATGATCATTTAACCCGTGCCTCGAACCTCTTCCACGTCTTCTATGTAGTCATCATCTCCGTAGAAGCTGTGGTCGTCGTCGCCACCCGATCCTCCATCTTGAGAAAGAAATTCGTAGTAGTCCTCATCGATGGAAGGAGGATCATCGTCATCAGATATGTCATACGGATCAATTGCAATGGCAATATTAAAGGTCGTGGCCTCATTCCCATCATCATCATCCGCATGAGATTTTTTCGCTTCATCATCTCCACCCCCTTCTTCTTCGCCATCAAACACGCGTACTCCATTGTCTTCCTCCGTGATATTTAATTCTCCGATACCTTTTTCACCGTCACTATCACTGTCCTCATCAAAAGTTGTATCAGTCTCGTAAATTTCAGTCTCCTCCTCGGACTCGTCGTCCACAGTGTTGGCATCCTCGCTGCATCCTTCAAAATCATCATCCGGCTCCTCTTCATCATAAACAGTTTTGTCCCCATCTCCATTACCGCTCATGTCATAGTCATCCGACTCTTCTCCTTTATCTTGTTTATCACCTTTTTGATTATCTTCACCATCCTTACCATCCTTTTCCTTATTATCATCACCAACAGGCTTGTCACCACCACTTGCATCACTACCATTATTACCTCCTCCATCGCGATCACTCTTCGGATCCTTACCATCTTCATCTTTATCCTTTTTTATACCTTTTTCAGACTTCTTGTCATCTTTATTTTCTTCCTCGTCGGTATCATCACTATCGTTATCTCCTTTACGGGTTTCCTTTTTTTCTTTCTCTTTTTGTTTCATTTCCATCAAACGATTTTGTGAAGGTTCAATATAATCGTCGTCATCTTCTTCTTCGAAGTCGTCTTTGAGAACGGGCATATCGTGCCCAGGTGCCGTACCTTGCTTCGAAATTTCATCACTTGAATCGTCGTCATCCCGGAAGTCTCCATAGATTCCCGTATAGGAGTCTGCTTCGGTATAAGTAGGTGACTCACGTCCAGTACGCATACACTTGGCCACCGAAAATGGTTCCTCCGATTCTTTCTTTTTAGTTTGTTTTTCTTCTTGGTCATTGTCACCGCACACAATTTTGAGTGCCTTTTCAATGGACATTTTTTCCTCATCTTCAGGTTTTTTTACCTCGATGTCTCCCACAGTTTTTACACCGGTGTTATCCATTGCTTGTTTTATATCGGCATGGGCCGCTTTATCTTTTTCATTGGTCTTTTCTCCGCCACTTTTAATATCGATTTCGGTCTTAATATCTTCAGTACAGGTGTTGTCACTTGTATTTTTAATGTCGATTTTAGCTGCTTCTTCTTTGATGTCCACTTTGCTATCTTGAGCATCCACATCGTGTCTGATATTTTTAATATCAGTATCCACCACCCCTTTATCCTTTACCTCCGTGTCAATGCTAGTTCCCTCTTTTGCGACCAATTCTTCTCCACCTGTCATCTCAACATCTCCCGACGCGCTGATAGTAATTTTGAAATCTTCAGTACCGCTCGCACCCATATTCACATCACTGCCTTCTCCCTCGCTGTTATCCACTTTCATTATTTTCTTCTTGCGAGTAGTTTTGTCGTCGCCGTGCTCGCTTGGGGAACGTTCATTCCGAGTCGGCTTCATGCTCGCCCTAAAATAAGAAGAAAAAAAATGTTTAAGTAAATAGCAGATCATGTAAAGTATATAAGTAAGTTTTATGTCCATTGTATTGATTGTACTTTTAATTTTCGAAATCATAGTGTGAAAATATTGAGTGGTAACGGAAAACATTCTCTTTATTATCATAAAGTACTTTATGAATTGTAGAATAGATATAATATACGACATATTTGTTTCATATTGTTTTTTAATATTTTTATGGTGTTAAACTCAAGCACAACTCAAGCAAAGCTTACCTAAAAGCTTTGCTTGAGTTTCATGTTCGGAGAATAGGGGAAATTAAAATACATAAAAACAAAAGCTGAATAAATTAAAACATTCCTTAATAGCCTATAACATAAAATATACATGCAATCGCTAAAACCAATATCTATCTATCAATTATAAATATGTTTTGTGTCCTCGTGTTAGCCATTGAACTCCTCCTAAACTCCTTGACCGCATTTTTATATATTTTCTTTTTCTTAAACAACATAGATTCGAGAATAATTTATATTTACAATTCAATTCGATAGGTGATAAGGATGGTCCACCCCAAAAACCGTTTTTTGGATAAAAAAAAATACACTTCTAAACTTTTACCCTTTTACCACTGAGCCCCATTTTTTATAATTTTTATGACACAGCAATTTGCTGGGTCAGCTGGTATATACATACATATACACACATATTTATATAAATATTATAGTTGTATATTTCATATTGATAAATAATATACTACTATATTTATCGCTAAGGTAATAAGTACGTTTATGTTTCACAGAAATAATTTGTATATTACTAAAATATTGTTTATTTTTAAAATGATTGTTAACAAAGTGACTTAATATTACAATTAAATCGATTATTTATTTACATATATTTGTTATTTTTTTATAAGTTTTTTTGTAATGTCTAAAAATTTTAACTTATTTTATCTAATTTTGTAACTGCCAAGTTGTACAATTAATAAATTTAGAAATAAAAAACCGGGTATTACATGTTTATGAAACACATAACACAATAAATGAAAAGTAATTGTTACATAAAAGAACACTAACGAAGCACACACACACACACACACACACACACATCTTCATGCCAAATGCCTAACGGGGCAACAACTAACGAAGCGGTTATCTAAATGTACAAAACTAAAAATATAATAAAACAGTGCAACAAATTCATGCGATGTGGAAAACACTCTATGATTACGATGCATTATGCTAGGAAAAAACATAACAAACTTAGGTACACACATTTATTTACAACGAACAAGGTATTGCTACTGTGCAACAAGTTGAGACAATGGCGCAAGCTTTGCCGTTTGCCGAAGTGCGATACATCTTCAAACGTCCAAAATGCAGTATATCACTACGACATCTAAACTTACCGGAATCGCAAACGAGAATTCTTATAGGATTTCTCCTTCTGCTGCTTTGTGCGTGCTTCACGCAAAGACATCGGCCCTGATCCTGACATGGCGTCTCTAGAATCAAAGTATAATTCCTATTGTAGACTTCGTAACGCAAAGAAATATCGTCGCCGGCAATGTCGCTAAGCTGCTACACACTAAAATCTAGATATAGATCGCGCCCAAGTATAGATAATGAACGCTAGCCGAGCGCACAGTCCTAGAACATTCTAAAGACAAAGAACCGATACATTATCGATTCGCGCAGGCTTCGAGAGTAGTCTATATAGCATTCTATAGCAGATGCATCCCCGGAAGCTGCACCCCCCTGCGTCGTCAGATGCGCGCAGTGCCACTTTTCCTAAGATAAAAATGTTTGAAAACTAAACCCAGCTCTTATAACGCAAAATTTTAACAAATTTCATATTAATTCACGCTTTTAATATATCTCACGATCCCTCAGTACTACTTGGGAATAATGTTTATGACAAAGCACACCATATTGTACGCCATAAATCACTTAGGCGTCCTAGTGTTCTGCGCAGAGTAATAATGCTGCGCAGACCGCTGACACAAAACGTACTCCATTTTGTGTTCAAAATGAAGTGCAAACAAAATGGAGATCATAAAATGGAGGGACACTGGTCAAGGAACATTCACTTTAAAATATCAGAAAAAAGGGAAAAACAAACGAAACAGACGAAACGAAATAAATCCAGAAGATTGATGCACAATATATGGTGATATAAAGACTTTATATAAATATATACAATGTATTTATACATATCATATGAATATTTCATATGATATGTATACATTGTATAAATACAAAAAATATACGTGGGCGCAGTACTGAGGTCGAGAGATAAGGCCGGGCGAGCTGCAGATAATATATAATACACAGTCATACATTAGAAGTCGCATTGGGCTAACGAATAATAATTATACTCACGTTATCCGAGTATCTCGAGCGGGTGAACGCGACGAATCAGGATAATCGGTGAAACCGGCAAAATCCACAAATACTTTGAATATTTAATTGCGAGACGCAGACAGGTGCGTTCAGAACGGGAGCCCGGGACGAAGTGAGCTGGCCCCCGGCCGGCGCTACTTCGATTAGTTCCTCTCCCCTTTCACCCCGTGTCCTTACCATCATCCAAAAGCAACTTTACGGAACTGCTGTAAAGAACACTTTCGAACACCTGTCGGATGATGGTCTGTGGAAAGTAGATTCGCGCGGAGCTAAAGGGCGTAAGTGTTTTGGTGTAGTATTGGAATCAGTGACGTCTCGCGCGCGATACGATGTTTCGGAATTAGCGCTGAAAACGTTATGTGGGCCTGTATCGATCGGTGCGCGAGTGTGCGCCCAACGTAGCCTTTCGCTGTAAACATCCGATCGTGGAGTAACAGTTGTTCCCTGAAACTCGCGGAGGTCGGTTTGCTAAAATGCGAACGCTCATAGTTTTGATCGCGGTTACCGCGGTGTGCGTGGCCCGGCCGCATGGTAAGTCAAAAAAAATTTTTTTTATTACTAATTTATTTTTTTGCAAACATAAATGTGGCTTTCATTCATCGCGAATTTTTTCGCTCGCCCGTTTGCGATTTTTTATACGCTCCGTCGGAAGTTTACGAGCGATAAAAGATTACGGCGCTCGCATTTTTTCGAGCGCAAACACCTGTTACGCGGCTGTGCCTAGGGCGGATAATGCTTGAATAACTTCATTCAAAACTTTAATGACTGAAACTTTGGAGTTTGTGAATGAACATATTGGTATTGGAGGTCGCGCCAAAGTAAACATAGGGCGACGCTGAGCGTTTTGACACGTAGATATCAGGCTTAATTCCTCGTTTTATATCGCTTGATACTTTTTTTACTACGTTTAAATACGTGTTTATTTTTTATGTTTATTTTTTCCGTGTAGCAATTGTTTTTTTGTGTCTGATAATTTACTGCTATTTATCTCTTACCTGTTTTGTCTTTATAATTTTATATATTCTTTTTTTCTTATCTGCCTGTACAAAATATAAGCTCAAAAATAAAGCACGGAATAAAGAAATAAAAAAACAAACATGATTACACATTGAAGTACAAAAAATTACGAAATATAAATAGAATATAAAATAAAATAAGTATCCTGTAAATGTATAGCTGTGGCGTTGTTTTCTTATTTAAGTATTGCTACTTAAATGCGAGTTTTTTTATAATATAAAAGTAGCAAACGACCCAAATAGTCCAACTGATGGTGAGCGATGAACTTGACCGGAGAGGTGCAAATTAGGCCATCGGGCACCGCCTGGCAGATGTGAAACATTAGAAGTATTCAATACTAGCTGACCCGGCAAACGTTGTTCTGCCATATAAAATATTACTGAATTTCCCATAGGAATGAGTGATTTTCCCGTACTAAAAAGTGTTCTAAAGGTTGGCCAGGCTTAGTATCTATACACCAAAAAAAGTTTCATTTTTAATCCGTCCAGTGGTTTCGCAGATTAACCTGGACAAACAATTAAACAGACAAACAGACAGACACAAAAATCAAAAAAACATTGATAAGTTTCTACTTAGTTTTTTTAACATCGCCCCCAATTATTTTTTCGTAAATATAGGTATTCAATGTCAACAGACACATGAATTTTTAATAACTCATAAAAAGAACAGGCATGAAAGGAAAGGATTCAATTTCAAATATCTACCCTGTACAGTTCAAGAGATAAGCTGTAATGGTGTAAATATTCTTTTATTTAACAACAATCAGAATTTGGTACAAACAAAAAAGTTTGAACAATTGATTTATAATTCTATTTTTTGTGCCTAGTCCCTCTGACCTCACGATACACTTCATAGATCTCCCAGCACTCTTGGCATTGAACAAATCAAAATTACAAATCAATTATTTCTCGCTTTTTAGTTATTTCAGGAGTCCCTTTACCTTGCATTTTTTGCAGAGTACGGCTAGGGATAGATGGTCCTGATTTATGACCAAAGGACTACAGCTCGCCAGCCGCAGCTCGGATGGGGTTTTCGCGTCACTAATACATACCCATCTAACCTTACCGAGCTTCCTGGTGTATTTCCGAAATTCAAATACAAGTTTATAAACAATAGGTGAACCAACTCCTAGAAAAAAACATGAAATCGATTGATAAACAATGGAGTGCGTTAAGACACTAACAATCCCTGTTAGTTTTGAAGAATCACGGTGTGTATTTTCGAGGTTGAAGGTCAAATAATTTTAAAGTAAATATTTGGAAAATCCAAAAGTGCATGTCTCATGATATCATTTATTTTTAATAAAGAATTTTAAAAAAATTCAATAGGATTCCATTCAGAAGTATACTAAAACGAATGAAAAAAGGATTCGATTAGTGACGTGTTTTGCTATCGTGACCACATTAGTATACGCACATAAAAACGAACGGACGTCCGCGAAAAAATTTTAAACATTTTTTTTACTTCTTTCAATAACAAAATGTCTATTAAAAATATTATAAATGTTAAAACTATTTATTTTTCAACAAATAGAGACATTTTCAGTTCAACATATCAGCTGATTTTCGTAAGGCGAGAGTTGATCACTACCTCAACGCTCCGCTAATGAGGCGTGCAAAAATGGGACCTACTTGATGTTTTACTAAACCTGAAATATTAATCATTATGAAAATCGGTTTATAAACGAAGAAAAAATGGGCGAATAGAACATACTTAAACATATACCCTTTGGAAGTCAGTAGGTATATTTTTGAAATGTATCATTTACCTTATATTACCGTATTATGAATATTTAGGTTGAAGAGTTTCAGCCCTATGATAGACGGATGAACTGAGGGACAACAAAATCTTAGTAAAGGGGCTCCTATGGTGCGAAGTAAAAGCATAGTATTAAGACATAAGCACATACATCAAACTATGTATCATAAAACTATTTATCACCATTAGTGATACATAGTTAAAATATACATTAGTCTGTTAACTTTTAGAAGAAGAATTTTCTTGATAATGTCTGCGAAAATTCTTATACCCCACATACTAAGAGGACTTATCTTTCCAATAAAGTAGTTCAGTTTACTTTTATTCCAAATAGCTTGCGTACTATTTATTTAAAAATCAAACTTCAAAAATATTAAACTTTAATCTAAGTGCATGATAGTGAATTAGGCCAAGTTGTGCCTTAATGCACGTGTTTATCCCCGCGTGAGTGTCCATCACGTTCTCATTATATGTATTAAAAGTATATTTGACATCGAAAGTGATGAAAAAACTGAGAAGAACATATTTCTGGGCCATTCGATTTTGGAAATCGCCCATTTTACAACTGGCTCATTTATTGACTGATCAAAATTACATAACTAAGTTTTAGGACACAAATGAAAGGGGGGGATAATATCGTACAATGCACGATTTAGGGCACTTTTTCGCATTTTATTATTTATTTACATTAGTTAAACTTGTAAGAAAAAAAGTGAAGATATTCTACAGAAACAAGAAGGGACTGACTTTGCGGTACAAAATTGACCATTGACAAACCATTTTTTATAATATAAGTATCAAACTGTCAAATCTTTGAAACTTTAAGAAGCTAAAATTATTTAACAAATGTTTGGTGGCCCTTACTTTATTTAAATGTTTATATATTTGCTTTGTGTTAGAAGGGAGAAAATTTTGTGATACAAATAATTTTTGATGCCAAATCATTAAAACTAAAAGAAAATATCCGAAAAACAAAAGAAAACAGTCGATACGGCTTCGCTTATCAGGTAGAGTTATAGAAAAATCGGTCCAATTTCGATTCAAAGTCGGAAAAAAAATTCCAGGAGTTCGATTACAAATACTGTGGCATGAGATTTTATTTTATAGATAAAAGGAATTAAATGTACTAAAAAGTTTACAAAGCGAGCGGAGATTCGAACTCGTATTGTTCTACTACTGCAGTATAATAATTAACAATGTTCGGTTGTTACTTTTATTCAGTGCCTTAACAAAAGGCCCTGTGCATGTATATTTCCTACCTATTCCGGTTCGAAAGTGAATTAATTGACAGACGAACGAATAAACGGACTAAAAGACTGACAGACTAAGTAATTCTAGTCTTTGTATACAGAGTAAAAACATCGAAATCATAGTTTTTGTTAATCCTGATGGTAAGTGGTCACTGCCGCGCATGGATATTAGTGAGTATCCCCGAGCACAATTAAATCTTACTTAAGGTTGACCACAGATGCGTTGCTAGCAACGTAGGTAGCAACGCATCTGTGATCGAACTTAGGTATGGTTTAATTGTGCTTGAGGACGATCACAGATGTCCATTGGCAGTGAGCACTTACCATTAGTTGGACTCCATGCTCGATTGCTACCTTTATAGGATAAAAAACCGTAATAAATAGATAAATCAATTTACAAAACGGAATGACGTTTTCTGGATAAAACTGATAAATAAAAATCTGAACAGTGCCTCAACCTTGCCGCACGCGGCAGCCTCGCCCATCAAACTCCGCATCGAGGGTACCTCACCCCATGTACTTCAAACAATTGAAAACATTAAATTTAGCCTCTCTTTACATATTTGAATTATGCTACTTAATATAAAATACAAAACACAAATAGATACATGAGATATTAAGATGACCTTGTTGTTCTTACGGCAAAATTACATCTAATTCAAAATAATACGCATCATATGACTATAAAAATTTATAATCTTCTATCAAAAAAATGAAGGAAATAAGTAGGGAGAGTTTATTGATAAATGAATTGAAAAAATATTTGATTGAAACTTGATTCTATTCTATAAATGAATATTTGGATTTTTAATACATAAACATTTTTATTCTTATAATTGTAATTGAAATGAGTGTTGTCTATTATGTAGTTTCTTGCGCCGCTTCTTCTCCATAGTAGTAACACGTTGCGAAGCGGTGGTAATGTTAGGTCGAGTAAACACTGCTCCACACACCATACTAAAATAATATTGCAATACCGCCAAGGTCTCAAATTGTGTTGTAATTTGTAATTTAACATAATTTGCTCAATAAATAAATCATTTCATTTCATTTCATGAACTCCACATCGAGGCTATCTCGCCCATCAAATCCTTCGGTGGCCTTGCAAAGCGCTTTTAAATTACAACGCAAACGGCTCAATATTAACTTTATCTATTTTCACAAGTTATGATGTTTTGCATCGGTACAAATTAGAAGACCTTTTTGAATTTTATAATATTTTTTGATTTTCTCGAACTACGTATTCTATATACAAATTGGTCACAGCGCTATTTATTGCTACGGAACCCTGGATATGCGACTCCAAATTGCACTTGGCCAATTATTTTATATCCCAAAGGAAAAGTATTCTATTTTTCGGTTTAGAAGGTACGTGTATGAATCCTGATAACAATATTAGTTAGCATTACACACAAGTGATGCCATATCTTATCATTTCGCTTAAACAGTTTCTGAAAAAAAAAACAAATTGCTTTATACTTTAAATATCTATGCTAACATATATGGGAATGCGTCGGTACTAAAATATAAAATAACAAATATTTCCAATAAAAAATATCGCGGTCATTCATAGAATAAAAATATAGCCTATATTTTAAGCTGGACAAAGTTACATATCTGTGCGAAATTTCATTAAATCAATAAATAAAGCTTATCGCTTCTTTTAAATTACTAATTTGGCGCTTTTGAAATCCGGTACTTTTTGTTGTAACGAGCTTTTTGTACCAGTTTAAGTGATCAATAGTCCTCGGTTTAGACTTTATCGTCGAAAATCGTCGAACACCCACGTCCAATCAAACAATTTACGCATGAACGAAATATTGGCTGAGATATTTTGACAGGAGCTTGAATTTCTGCCTATAAATTTTGGGGATATCCCGTCTATCTCCTAAAAAAACTATTAAAAATCTTTATGACAACTTAATGTATATAATAAAATATTTCTTGTAATATAAGCTTTAAAAAATAGAAAATAAACCTTCAAACTTAAAAAAAATACTAACTAAAAGTGATAAATAATGTGCTGTTTTCAGGTTTAATTAACGATATATAAATAAAAATACAGAAATAATTCATTGGGATTGTCATCCACACAGCTCGCTCTATCCGTCAGAGTGAGTAGACAACATACACTTTTATTCTTTATATTATTTTCTACTAGCTGTGCCTGCAGCTTCGCCCGCTACCCTTCTTTTAAGGGGTGAATTTTTATAGCCTAAAATCTGGCTCAATTCAACAGACAAACAGATAAACAGACAAACTGACAAAAATTCTAAAAACTGTTGGAACTTGTTCTGTTATCGATTCTAAGTATACCCAGCCATTTTTTTTTCGAATATCTTCCATGTACAGACTTTCGACCCTCTTTAGCTTTATTATAT
>DWNR01001820.1:0-14239 GCA_018250455.1 Polygonus leo | reverse complement strand
AATAACTTGTCTACTAAGGTTTTATCGAAGGTACTATATCAAAGCTTATCGAAAATACCCAAGAAGTTTTTGCCAAAAATTGTTGAGCAGTGTAATTTAAAAGTCCCTTTTCTAAATTGTAAGTCAAATGCGCTCTTTTCCTCTAATCTATGATGCCCTATTTCATGCTAGATAATGTTGATACAATTTATAAATCACATTAATATTTTACAATAAGAAATTATGAAGTCTTAAACCGATTGTCCTGCTAACGAGAGAATACTGCAGACACCTATGCGATTTTATCTTTTAGATGTGTACGTTTCGTTGCGATGTTATCCTTCACTGAAAAGCAAGTCATATTTAATTTCCAATAAGAGGGAGAGAGGGGGTCATCACACATCACATTTTTCATGCTTGTGTTTGATTTAATATATTTTTTTTTAAAGAATTTATATGGAATTAATAATAATAAAAGAACACTGTTGTTCTAATTTCATAAATTTCTAAATGAAAATGGTTAATGTGACATCACGCTATGTTGGGGGTCTCCCAAATGTGACTAGCTGCGACAAGGAAGGGTTAAAAATCATGAAATTCGTGTGACGTAATTATTGAATGATACCTAAGTGTATAATTTTAATAAATAGTGATAAATTTCTGACATTTGAATCTCAGATCCCACGTGGACAGACGTAATTTGAACAAATAGACTATTACTTTATTACAGCATCGCAAATACCGAGCACAAAATACACAATTGGAGTACCTACCTACGTGGCGCACTTCCCGCCTGAACACACACTAGTTCATGTAGCGTAAACAAACGTATTTGTAGTTTCAAACGAGTGTTTAAACGACCTATATAGGTATATGTTATGAATAAATAATTCGCGCGGTGATCCGTGGCGATGTTCTGAACTAGTGACCGATATTGTCTTCGGATGTCCGCCAACACCGGGAAATGTTTCGACATTTACTTAAAATTACATACATGTAAATAACTTATACGACTTTGATGTTGAATATTGCGGTTATTTGTGCTCATTGATAGTCTCAAGCGAGAATGAATGAATGAAATAGATTTATACTTATGTTGATTTCCTCTAGCCAGTCTACTGTTGTCATTCTATGGACTTGAATTCTGAGAGTAGAGTATCGCTTGCACTTCTCCCCTTTCTGATATAATTATTTAGCGCTTGGTATTTCGCTTAGATATGCCTCAAGGATTTCGATTGGATTTATACCCAACAAAAGAAGAATTTACGGTGACGAGGACTGAAAAAGGGGATGACAGCCTAAACGAATTATATGTTAACAAGATAACAGTAATCTCGTATACCTTTTGGCTATTCTTTGAAAATTCTTATACTTGCCAACGCTTTCAATAAATTACGCCCTTCACACTGAGTTCATTTGCGTTAGAACTAAGAATTCATATGGTCATTTAAATGCTGAGGAATGTTTTGTCAACTTAATATGTAAGTCCTCGAATTTACATACCATAGGAAATACCTGTGAATAGACCCTGGATCTTTAAAATAGCTAGCAAAGAGGGCCATATGAAACTGAATTTATTAATAGTTTTGATGTACCTAACATTGGTTGCGATACAACGGCATTAGCATTTGTTTCATTCATATTGCTATGACTAATATTATATGCCAATTATATAATGAAATATACTTGGTCGTAGGTGTTACTTTTTCTTACAAATATATCAAGTTGTAATGCCAAAATAAAATCTAATACTACATATATTTATACATTGTTAGATCGTCAATTTTTTTTTATATCTAAACCTAGCGATAAGGCAGACGGGCTACCTGATTTATAAAATTTATATTCTTACTTGGAAATGACAGACCGCCCATCTCAAATACATATGTCAAGAAAACAAACAAATTGAACCTCCACTATTCAAGTCGGATAAATGAACTTGTAGGTGGAATACACAGTTGAATTCACGTTCATACATTGCGTATCAAATTACAGAAGCAATTGTAATGATAACGTTCTAATACTTGTTAGTCATAAAAATAAACACTGTCTGTACTTCAGAAATATACCAGCCAATACATAATACTCTCGTACAAACAAACACTATAGAATCAGTGTCGCGACAGTCGAAGTGTAACATTTATTTCGGCCTAGCTCTCATTCGCCAAGTGTCTGGAGTGTAACGTGTGACGAGAAACACGGCTTCAATACCTGAATATAGATCGCAGTGATGTCTGGGAGAGGACAAGCCAAGTAGAAAAAAAATGACAAGACATGCACCGAATGCAATGATTTATTTATAAATGAGAAGGATTTTAATCAAAGTTCAAAGTGCAACTTTACGACACGCTCTTGAGGTTTCTTTTATACAATCGAAGACGCGTAGGTTTCCTCATGTTTTTTTTTCACCGAAATATAAGTGATAGTACAAATACGCATATTTTAAACAGAGGTGCGTGCCTGGATTCGAACCCGGAGAATCCCTGCGTAAAAGATTGGATTCACAAAGCATCCACCATCGATGTACGAATTGACTAGGTGGTGAGCGAGAAAAAACACAACCAATACTCTACGATTACTTCGTTTTTATAACATCAGAGCATCATGCTGAAAATTAAGTGGAATGATCTTTGGTGGACATGTTCTTCATGGACTCGCCGTCTCACAAAACTCTGGTAACTTACAGTCAAATGAGGCGACAGGTATAATGGGTACGGACTTTAAAACAAATTCCTATGGCGCCAGTTGCCTAGTTAATTGTTGCACTGATACGGCACGTGCCCCGTTGTAACAACAACAACGTAATTTACCACCAAGTAGCCTAGTAATAGACTGCTATTTTGTTTGGAGTGATTTGAAAACTCTGGAATGGGTGTCTCACTCACCTAATGAACCGGTAAGGCATTCCTTTATAGAGATTATCTAAATATATATGCGTCTACGTAGTAAACTTTAATAGCGTAGTGGTTACGATTTCTGCTGATTGCGCTGCTTGGCTTCGAAATCATATAGGCACGTGTACGTCTGAATTTTTTAAATTTTAAGGGAATTAATAAATAAGTATTAAATGGATTTCAATGAAGAAAAGGTAGTGACGAAATCTATATAGTTAGTAAAAAGAAATTCAAAGGTGAGTCACGGATTAAATTTAAAACTGGGCACGCACTTCTGACTTAACTTCAAGTTAAATGCGTATCATAAACTTACGTGCGTTACGTTACGGTGATACGTGCTTTTCGGTGGACAAAAAATATGTATGGATAAATACACGCCTGTAAAATAAGAAGACCATTTACAAAATCTACAAACTCGCACTTGAATAGCGCAATAGACTATGAGAGGCTCTTATACGCCATTGAGACTGTCATGGGTTGGAGGATCAAAAATAAGAGAAATAGAATTTTCCGTGAATACCCAGCGGCGCTCATGTGGCTTGGCTTGCACTTTGAACAGCGCTGACTTATTTCGGGTGTGCAATGATGCATTGCTCACACTGAGGACTAAACTAACGTCATGGAAAGTAAATATTATCAGATGGCTACTTCTATTACGCAAAAGAATCGTAAAGATATAATCACTTAATTTCTTTCTACGTAACAAAATTAACCGACCACAAATAAAGTGGGACGAGATTTTTATATGTTTATTACATGAAATTTTCTTATTTATTCATAGACGATACGACAAAGTATCAACATAATTTAAAATTTAATAAAATCAGAAATTTCAACAAAACATAATTTTGAAAGTGTAATAATGAGAACAATTTATTTTCTCTTGGCGTTACCTTACTCTTACGATATGAATAAAGTAAAAGTGCATGAGAAAATATAACTTAACTTTTTGCTAACGTTGTTTTCTTTTCTATTTATTATAAAAAAATACATTAATCATCTGCGCAGTTATGTAGTTTAGACTGAAGGGTAGACTATAAAAGTGTTGCACACAATGTTTTCTTCGTAATTATGAAAATATGAAACATATGTATAATTTCATAATCACATTTGATGTCTCGAGGGAGTCCTAGTATCCCACACGAAATCCAGGTTTGGGAACTAGAGTCTATTATATGTAAATAATCATGGGCGTACCCAGGGGGGGGGCAGGGGAGGGCAGCTGCCCCTCCCCCTGGAGATTGCAAAAAAAATCTACTGTTGTAGATATTTTTTTTAATTTATAGTACGATGCATTATTCATATGCATGCAAGCGCTGAAAGCAAACTTATACTGTGGTGTAGGTAAATGAAGTGTGTCTGACAAAAAAGAGCACTGGACCCGGCTTAAAAAAATCTGATTTGCCCCCCCCTAGCCCCGACCATGGGTACGCCCATGTAAATAATGTATTTGATGATAAATAAACGTGTTTATATTTGTAAATCAAAACACGCGAGCAATAACAGCTACATAAATATATGTTTGTCATGCAAATCATTTACAGAATTCACATTTTATTATTATAAATTCACTTTGCCGTCTTTTACACAGAAAAATGAAGGTTAGACCATGTTTGCTTTTAAAGAAAACATATCAAGAGATAAGCCCATGAACTCAATTTCGTAAAAAATATTTCACCGGCCTTCTTTCCTTTTGCGTCTTCAAACAAAAGCTATACAAAATTATCAACATAACAACAAGCTGATAACAAATTTGCGTGCAGAAAAATATAAGAAATACAAAGGAACTTCAATTGAGTCCATCTAAACATTATCGGCGAAGTCGTAAATTAAGTGTTCAGACATTATGAAGAATAGACTATGGACTCAAGTATATTATGACGTAGATATTGTACGCATTTATCGCATACATATGCAATTGTAATGTCCAATTGGATATTTCCTAGTAACTTTTGGTAATGAGTCCTAATATCTCTCTCTAACTTATGGCGCGTAATATAGCTTAAATCAGCACTTATCTTTAACGTAAGAAATATATGCTGTATGGTAAAAAACGCTTATGAAATTACGGGAATAATTCCCGTTGCAAAAGTTTACTGAAGCAAGAAACTCCATTAGACATGAAAATTGCTAGGTACAACTCATACGGTTTGATTGAGCAGGCATCCCCACAACCCACAAAGTTTGAAATATAGTTACCGGCAATTTTTAAACATGAGCCAAACATTTCGTAGCTGGCAGAATTCATGTAGTTTGATCGGGGAGGTATTACCCGCCACCCTCATAATCCTCCGTGAAGCAATTAATTGGGTTGCGGGCTATACTTAAATGCGAGGCGAACATCTTAATCTTCAAGGATAGCAACGCATCTGTGGTTTCCTTCAAGTACGATTTAATCGTACTGGGGGATGATCACTAATATCCATGACCCCCTACCATCAGGTAGACTGCATGCTCGTTTGCTACCTTAAGACGATAAAAAAACTCTTAATCCTCAGAGACAGGAAAGCAACTGTAACCGATTTTAGATAAGTCTTCGATCTTATTTAAACTCATTATTTCAATACAAATATCCATACACGGCACGGACTAATCATCATAAAATGGACTGCAAACTTATTGCTATAACTTTAGACACTAGAACTTAAAACACTAGAAGATTAGCAAACGACATACTGTCTACGGAGATTTAACGAGCGTTCTAACTCAAGGCCAGCAGTAAACAAAAGGAGAAAAGGCTACATTCATATGACGTGACCCACCGTAAGGACATGCAGACTGGTTCCGCTCGCCAGCAGATCAAGTTCTGTCGTACGGCGGCGGAACCCGCGACCTTGCGGCTGAGGTTTCGTTTTAATTAACAAATAGTAAAAGTGCACAGTATGTATACGCAAAGTATTCGTTATTTTGTCACGAGACAGTTTATGTTTTAAATATATGCTTGTGATTTCTAAAAATCTGCCATTTTCTAGGCGGTACATCTATGCATATAATGAAGATCTGAGGGTCAAAAATGTGTACATGGAATACGGCTGGGGATACTTAGAATCGATAACAGAACACGTTTCAACAGTTTTTAGAATTTTTGTCTGTTTATATGACCGCGCATCAGGTAGAAATGGCTTAACGGATTTTGATGCCAACTTGACTAATCTGTCGAGAAGACCCCCGGCCAGGTTGTTGGCCATAAAAATTCCAACCCTAAGAGGAGGAGTAGCCACTACAGGGTAGCGGGCGGAGCCGCGGGCACAGTTAGTCACATATATTTGAAATGAAAAGTCTAAAACCCGTTTGAATTTTTTTTGGCTTCGATCCAGATGAGAGAGGCTGAAACCATTCTTTCGAAATTCCATGCTTTAAACCACAAGTGGTAACTTAAGCTGCTTTTTGCTGACTTAAAAAAGAATTCTCAAATCGGTTTGAAACTTCGGGTTGAAATGGTTTTTAACCCGAAAATTTTATGCATGCACATACATTTTAAAGTTCGGTAAAAGAGTTTTCGAATAACAAATCTCAATACCATCATTTCACAAATTGAAAAATGCCTCGAAAATAAGTAACAAAACATTGCAACCGCAAGAAAGATTAAATAATAAGATTAACATGCTTAACATAGCAAAAAAATCTGTGTTAACCAGGCCCCTCCGGTTCTAGGAAGTAATTACAAAATAGGTGACGCCATAAAAATGCGTGTAGCATACACACAACATAATTTGTGCGGTTGAATAACTGACAGCTCGTAGGAGTACAGGTAATCGCCACAGAGTGATATCTAGTAGAAATGCCTGGACGTGACTATTTAATAAAATAACTAATTATGTAAAAATTCGTGAGCATTTACCAATAGATAATAGATACAATGAGTGTACCGTGACGTGACTAGCGATCGGTAATAGAAACGCCTATTTGAGCATTGAATTGAATGAATTATTACTAAATTATTGGGTTAGTTGGTTTTACAAGATATGTGTTGAAACAACAGATGTGCATTTTCTCGATTTCTATCTTTAACCTGGTAAAATTTTCCATCATTATCCCCAGATAAGGATTCCGTGTTGTGGATGCACCAGAGAAAATTAATAAAATATATATTAATATCCATAATACCCAAAACTGATCTCATATTCACATCACATCTGAGTAATACTCAGATGTCACTTTGCCCTGGAACTGTTTGCATGTTAGACAGGTTATATCATTGCTGGGTCAAATATTTAACACTAAAATCCATGTCAAAAGTGTACTAAACGTAATTATGCTGGACAAGTACATCTGTGTAAATGTACAGATTTAACCGATTCATTGACAACCCATTTGACTAACTTTCGAGAGGGGGCTTATACTATTTTCGCGTTTTTAATTTGGAATGCCACGGATGTCCATAAAACTCCCGCGATAGTTCAGTGTGGCATGTCTCGCGCATAAGATAGGAAGCAGTTAAGAGATGTATATTACACACCTCTATTTGTTATTCTGTCTGTTTATTATCTATGCTGTGGCAACAACATCTTGCGCAACACATGTACGCACACGCGCCCGATTTGCGTCTATTCCAATAATCTTTCCAATTGGCACACTTTTCTAAACTTGGTCCGATTTGCATTTTATTCAATAATTATTATGGTTTAAATAAATACATCAAATGTCCACAATATTAAAATAGGTAATGAGAAGTAATAGTTAGCATTTTTAAAAACTACTAGATGGCCCTACGAACTTCTTTAGAATTAAATTAACGTGTTTAACAAAGTTGAACTAAAGCTGTTATTTTTTATTTGGCTAGATATAGTGGCTATATAATTTAGTAACATGCTCATTTTGCACAAATAATCATTAAATCATACAGTGAAATGTCACTTATGGTGGGTAACATTCTTGCATATTGTTTAGTTTCTGAACATAGGTATAAGTTTGCATGGGAAAATTAAATTGCTTTTACTACTTTATCTTACAATTTCTACCTTTTAAAACGTTTTTGGACTTCTACTAATCCTCAACTACAAATATATATCAAAACCAAAATTGGGCAAATCTATCCAGCCGTTCTCGAGTTGTAGCGAGACTAATAAACATTATTTCATTTCTATATATAAGATAAAAATTCTATGCAGCCAATTCGCCAAATTGACCTTCATTGATGAATAACATGATCGTATCTATTTCAATGATAAAACATAACAAAACAATCTCTCATATTTAAAAAAGAAGTCGTTGTTTTTTGGAAAATTGGGACAACAACAACACTTTTGAAAAGGTTTATCTGGTTCTTATACTTTTTGATTCCGATTTGATTGTAGATTCTCAATTGAAAACATGCTAGCTAAGGTCATATCGTTTTGTAAACTTGAAACATAGCAGAAATATATTACTGTCTGATTATTGATCTGACTAAATATAAATTTGAGACAATATATTCTAAACATCATCAATATATCTGCAATATAAAATTATTTTTAAACATATATACGAGGATATTAAAAAGGAATTAACATTACTACATAAAAGTTGTGAAATAAATACATTTTTTGTGCATTTTCTATTCTGGTATGTATCTGGGTATCTTAATAATTTCAATGCATTTCAGATTTGTAGAATTTTGCTTGGAGAAATTCCCCTGTTTATCTGGAGGAGGACCACTACTAGAGGAGGTGGTGGTGGTATCTTATTGGAATAATTTTTGTGACATTCGAAGAGGCTTAAATATATTATAATACTGTTTTATTATACAGTAAGGATATAAAGGCACCAATTTAAATTTTATTTTATCATCGTTTCATTTGATAACTAAACATTTGTTGGCTAAACGAAATAATTTATTCTTAGTACATTAAATATATGAATATTAAATAAATTAGGCAAATAAAAATAATATGAAAAAAAGGTATAAAAGAAACTAAAATATAACATCTTTGCAAATAGACATTGAACAAACAACATTCAACATTCATAACAAAGGTCATTGTCTTGTTTTTATTCGCACAGACTATGTAATACTCACTAAACTTAAAGTTTTTACTTCATTGCGATTCTAACTACGATGAAAAAATACACCCAGCTGCTACATACTCTATTTGCATGCATAATGTTTATAAAATACAATCAGATGATCTGTTGGGAAAGGCTATTTGCAATTAAAATGTGTCGCTACATCGGAGCGGAGCCGGCGGTGGCGAGCCGCGACGTGTGGCCTCCCTCGCTCGCGGACGCAAATGCACAACAATAACATGGTCACGATACCTGCCGAGGCCTTCCTGGGCCTTCCCGCGCTCATGCTCCCGTCGACGCCAGCGCTCCGCATTCGGTATGCGAGGCGGTTACCGCACTCCGTTCCTCGAACCTCGGCACCACAATCCAGGCAGCAATTATAAAAAGAACCCATTTTCAATGTCACACGTTACACGAGGGTAACTGGATGGACGTCGACCACCCGCTTTTTGACCCACTCACTCACGCACCCCCTTAACTAAAATATTTCAACTTAATTACCTTCTCCCTCATGGAAATTAGTTTCCCGTTGTTTATGTTCCTCGATATCAGCCATGACCAATTTATTTATTTCGAGAACTGACTTGACTGAACATAGCGACATACAATTTTTCCAACGCGACGCAAGTACAAGTTGACAACATAACATAAAAAGACGTGTCATTGTCAAATTATGAATTCAGGTTTTTAAAAACGGTTTTACATAATTTATAATGTCTTTATTTATGATTATTAATATTATTGTGTAGATAAATTCTTAATAAGCTGAATGGTACTGACATATTATTTAAATTTTGTAGAATAATTTGTTATTCTAAATTTCTAAAACAATATAGTACGAGTATCCGAATGAGCTACTTTATCTGTGCTATTTTTATTGCCATATAACTTAACACATTATTTTATTGCGGTGTTTTCTTTAGAATTTGAATTACCCTTTTTTACAATTCTTTTTTTATGAAATGCTAATTAATGAGAAGAAACAGGTGAATTTGTCATATGGTATATACATAAAATCTGCAAGTAAATGTGGATATAGTTAGGCTGGAAACGATAGAATCTAAGTATGTACAATCATTAAAAAATGAATTTCAACTCTACACTAAGTACATTAACACAAAAAACAAAAAGTATGGTCTATGGTTTTTGATTCATGCGAGACTTGGTGATGGTGTCAAATTTCTACAAAAATAAATTAATGTTTTAAGAACAATTTGAATTCAACCGTGTTATTTAAGAATCAAAATGCAGGTACAATCAATACATATATTCAAAATCAGTTTGTCAGTTAATAAATGTTAAGAAATTATTCAGTTTTATTTTTGTTTATAGAATCCCAATGAAGATACAGAGTGGAACGATGTCCTTCGTTCGAAGGGAATTCTACCACCTAAGGAGACGGAATTCTCCGAGGAGCAGATAGTGAATATGATCGAAGAGTCCATACAACAGAAACAGGCTGAAAGTATGTTGTCGGTTTTAACTTTTTAGGTTATGAGCATCTGTTCAATGTTATGAACATTTAACTAAGTTTTTATGAACCATTAACCCGTTAATTAAGGGTAGTAAAATTAAATTAAATTTGTTAACAAGAAAACGTACAGAAAAATTAATTTCAGTGGTATTTTATTATCTGTTTTTGGTACAACTCATCATTGAATAATGATACTGTTTAATGATTTGTGTGAAATGTTTTTGTAATTGGATGTTTTAATTCCAGAGGATAAACAACTCTCAGAACTAGATTTAGATGGTCTTGATGAGTTAGAAGATTCTGAAGATGAAGCCGTGTTAGAGGAGTACAGGAGGAAGCGGATAGCAGAGCTGAAGAGGCTGGCTGAGAAGCCAAGGTTTGGAGAAGTCCGAGAGGTTTCCGGCCAGGACTATGTGCAAGAAGTTAACAAGGCTGGTGATGGGATCTGGGTTGTAATACATCTATATAAACAGGGGTAAGCATTATTCTATTTTTTATTTTATAATTGTGTTATGTACCTAAAAAAATTGTTAGCCTATTTGTCTAATATTTTTTTATGCTTCCTGTTTATGTTAATTTTATACAAATAATATTATGCAAATGCATCAACATTTGGGTAAATTGATTGTGTTTATGACGCATGTGAGTAAATAAGTAGGTATGATGACAAATAAAATCTATATAATCATTATATGATGTGTTATTGAATGAATTCACATATAAGTTAAGGTTTAGACATTGTTTGTCATACTCGTTCATGACTATGAATCATTTTTATTTTATAATGGGAGATTACTATTTACATTAACTTAATTCTTAATTGACCATACATTCTTTCAGGATCCAACAATGTGCACTAGTAAACCAGCACATGAAGCAGCTGGCGCAGCAATTTCCCTACACAAAGTTCTTGAAGGCCATCGCACAAACCTGCATCCCCAACTTCCCTGAGAAGAACCTGCCCAGTATATTCGTCTACTTTGAGGGTGACATGAAGAAGCAGTTTGTCGGACCCCATGAGTTGCGAGGGACCTCTCTTACTTGTGAAGGTTTGTTTTTTGAAAATTGTTTATTTAATTTTTTTCATTTTCAATTTCCTTTGTGCAGGTAATCATTTAATGACTACATAGTATAAAACAAAATAGTTTCCCGCTGTTTGTCCCTATTTATGCTTAGATCTTTAAAACTGCGCAATGGGTTTGATGCAGTTATTTTTAATAAGTAGAGTGATTCAAAAGGAGGTTTATATGTATAATACATGCATAGCTTAGTAGAAAACACTGATAATATTTTATATGGCATTACATTGTTTGCCAGGTCAGCTAGTTTCTGTATAAATTCTTAAATTTAATCCATATTGACAAAGCAAACATATATGACTAACACCAATTAAATTAATGAAACACCTTATTAATAAAATATTGTTGTAATTTTCAGTACTCGCAGGTATCAGGAACCATAAAAATAATGGTTCTTGTATATAAATATTTGTTTACTGGGATATAAAAAAATTGTTTTGTAGCTTAAGAGTATTATTGATCAAAATTATACTTACCTATGTTTGCTTTACAGAGTTTGAATATCTTCTCGGACAAGTTGGTGCCGTTGACACAAAAATTAAAGAAGATCCCAGACCAAAGATCAAGGATAAGTTGTTCACAGACTTGGGGAACAATGATTGGTGACAAATGCCTAGTGTGTCTTTGAAAAGTTTCATGTTATAATGGGTTCTGTGGTGGAGTTGAACATGGACATGCTTGAGGAGTGCCGGTTTGTCTCTATGCTTGAAATGCAATTTGTTTCTTTAGTCAAGTATTAATGTATTTAGTTATCATAAGGATTGATAAGTTTATTTAAAATCTTCAAATGAATGTTATAGCATAATTCATTTTCACAAATTGTTTATATTCTTAAATGCAGAAGATTGTTTATATTGTCTAATAAAAAGTAATTATTACTTAAGTATTATTTATTTACAATTTTATAATAAAACAAGATTTACAAGTTGTTCTTTTATTAATCACAAAACTAGTACCTTATAGTAATATTTACAATACATATTATATTTAACAAGTTAAAAAATTTTGTTTATAAAATTTATTTTCTTCAAAATCCATAATATATGGAGTACATTTACAATAGTAAAATCAAATGGGTTTATCCATTCAGACATACAGAAAACATCATATATGCAGATAACATCACACTTGATATACTTATTTTTTATTGGCGTAAATTCATGAGGGATCTCTGGTATAATTGAAATTTGTTTTGTTCTTCATAGCAATGTATTGTGTTAAGACATTTCACAATACAAAAGCAAGAGAATAACCTATATTGTGTATTGCATTTAATGTCCCATATACAACACTTTTAAAACAGAATGTATATTATTATTATTACTTATTAATTCACTTTACACTATCAAAACATCTGCAAAATCCTTACAGATTTTTCGATCTCACTTCTATAAATCATAAAGAGGAAATAGTATTGAGGTCTGATTGTTCAATCTCAACATCCACGATGCAAGTTGATGGTAGCAACGCACTTGGCGAGGCACTGGTCGACGGGCTGCCGCGAGCGCACGCCCAGCTCGAACACGCGCATGAGGATGCGCGCCGCATGCTCCTGCATGCCCACGATCAGCTCGGGCAGCTTCTCCAGCACTGCTAGCCCTATCTCGGGTTGGCTTGAGTCCAGGCATTCGAGGATTACTTGGAGACCTAGGAGATATGAATAATTTTAATTAGCAAAAGGCCATCAGTAAATTGCTATGAATAGGTAGTGTGGGGTAGGTTAGGGCAGCATCAACAAATAATTACTAAGATTTTTTATTTGGACATTGACTTAATAGCTTCTAAAATGTTGGGCATCATTGATGCATTTAAAATAAAAATAAACAAAAACTTTACAAACAGTTGTGGTCTCGTTTCTGTAGGATTTTTTTAAGCGCTTTTTGCGCTTTAAACTCATGAGATGCGATTGACGGGGCAGGAAGAAGCTAGTATGTGTATATATATGTATGTAATGTAAATGTCGGCCGTCAATGAGTAAAGGTGTGTGTATGTGTGTGTGTGTGTGTTTGTGTGTACCTGGCGTGGTGTCGGGCGCGGCGGGCAGCAGCTTGGCGAGCAGCGACAGCGCGGCGGCGCGCACGGCGGCGTGCCGGCTGGCGGCGAGCGGCGCGGCGGCGCGTAGTAGTCCACCCGCGCATGTGGCACCACCCCAGGCGCCACCGCGACGCACACCCCACGCTTCTACCTCCTGCCAATAACAATGTTTTTTATTACCACTGACAAAGGTCAGTAAGCGGTTTTTGTATTTAGTTTTTAATTGAATATAATTCACATGCGTTATATAAATTAGATATGGATTTTACAATTATATCGTGTATCCAGTGATGTGTTTTATTTATATATTACAAAATGAAAAGTGGATATGTAATTAAAAATTGACCTAAAAACACATGAAAATCCAGAAATTAAAAAAAAAAATATATGATCGATACTTTTCGTTGTTTTGATTAATGTTATTCACCATTTTTAGTGATGGATAGATTTTGATCAAGAACAGTAGATTTATCCATACTGATGTCATCATTATGTCATAAAATATTGGTTTTATTATGAACGAGCAATTTTTGAAGGTTTATAAGGACATTTAAAGTTATTTGAAATTGTAAAAAAGTGCAAAAGATTTAGAAAGTTGTACTTTATTATGCTTTTTACTTAAATTCGTAAGTGCATGAATGTTTCGGATGTTAACACGGTGAAAACTTTGTGCGTAAGAAATAATGTCAGTTGCCGCGTACCTGCAGCATCCAGGCGAGCTCGTCGGGCGGCGCGGCGCGGCGGCGCAGCGCCAGCAGCGCGTGCGGCGGGGGCGACGCCGCGCTCGCGCCGCC
>DWNR01001819.1:0-14239 GCA_018250455.1 Polygonus leo | reverse complement strand
TATCTTCACGCCAAATCCCTAACGGGGTAGGCAGAGAGTATCGAGTGTCAAATGGCACGGTTCTGACATACTTGCCTTGCTTCTTCCACTTTCATAACTCTCCTCATACAAACACGCCGATTAAGAAATTTGTAACAATTATAAGCAAGATTCTTAGGAAATGTTGTATACATAGTTACAGTTATCAAAACCAAATAATTCAAATGTCCGGAAAATTTACTTTTTATGCCTTGTCCTGCCTCAAAATCATTTGACAAAATTTCGTTATGTTTGTTCGTTTCATTCGTTCGTTTCTTTCGAATATCAAATGATTTCTAACTTGATTAAATTCCTGTGTATAGTACACAGGAATTTAATCAATAAAAGGACTTTTTCAATATTTACATGACATTTTTATCACCACAAGCAATTAAACAATTAATAACCTTATGTCCAATTCAGAAGGATATTTCTTAGAATATTTCTTCTCAATTCAACATGCATTCAAAATAGACATTTACTTTAAAATGCAGATGAGAATGCTAATAAACCAGTTCGTTACTACAACACCAAGCGCATAAGATAAGTTATAAATCTCAGAAAACAGCACGGCGAGGCTCTAGATAAATCTTTTAAACCAGCCGTCGCGTTAAGCTGTCAATTTCACTGTTACCGCCGGTCAAAGGAACGGAAACTTGGAACTACAGACCCAAACGAGGAACAGTCTGAAACACGATCTTGTTGCAGTTTAAACTTTGTCGTAAGGAGTTCGAATCGAAAGTAGGTGTACGTAGGATCGTTTTACAGATTCGATTCATGAAGTAAGCATGGATTGTCAGCGTAAATTCCTTAGAATCGAGTTCATATTTACCGTCTATACCTTATAACTATATGTTTTACCCTTTATAAAGGATGGTATTATCCAATCATGTAAGTAATTTATGTGCCGTATTCGGTAAGAATTTTGGTTTTGTGTCTATTATGACGAGTTTCTTCCCGATTTATATATTTCTTACTTAGCTCCTTTTTAGCATTTTCCGTCCTAATACCAAGCCGAAGTATTAAGTTGTATGAGCTACGAAACACCTCAGATCAGCGACATCATTTTTTTTAAATTTATTTTACAATGTCCCAAATGTAGGTACCAAAGGCAGACTTAATGCAAAAGCATCAAATACAATCTTTAGACTAAGCGGAAAATATGTAGGTCGGCATTCAAATTCTGTATTTGAGTTTATAAATAGAAATAACACCCATGTAAATAATATGTGTTCTTATATGATACATAAAAATATTAAAAGTAGTCAAGTTATATATTTCTTAATGAGTTGACATTTACGCCCTAGTTTTGGCTGAGAGATATATACACATGATATAATTATATTACTAGTCTATTTAATTCTAGAGTGGGCTAAAACTACATCGTTATCGAATTACAGTAAAAAAATATTTAAAATGGAATTTTTAATACATAAATAATTAAAACTTATCCAATCATCAATTTTAGTATTTGGAAGTTCTTACTAAAATTCTTCAAAAATATTTTTTAACAAAATAAGACCAGGACAAAGATAAAATTATGATGATGTACTCTTTGATACTGCGATTTACAATCTTAAAATTTCGTAATTTGTAAGCAACCCTCGTGGCCAATCTCCGCAACATCCGAAGCCGCGTGGCCTGAAATAACCTCATTAATACAAGATTTAAAGCCTACTTTCCATAAGGTTAGCAATACTTAACCCCCGTCAATCACGCTCGTCGATAAGGCAGCCTGAGTTATATCAAAATTCATTTAAATCCGCAGACGGTTGTCTGCTTTACTTGTTTCAATTCGTGGTGATGCATCACTGGTCTTTAAAACTGGGGCATAAGGTTGAAAATCGCTTGGCCGTATCTCCGTAAAGTTTACCCGTTATATGTAGGTATCGGGCCAAATCCTCGCGTCTTCATCCATCACTCTGACACCCGTCTGCAGTCAGTCTTCAACGTGGAAACACTTTTACGTTGAAGCGATACATCTAATACTTCCTCCAGTACTTCCTGGAAGTTTATAAACTGGTACACGAAACCCTTCAAGATTTGCCTGATAGCATCTTTTAACGGAGCGGTCAACATACACTATTGTGTACAAGGGTACTTCTATGTAATTATTTAAACTAAACATAGTGGTTGGCTGATTTTGATAAGCAAGTAATTGTATTTGATATTATTCTAAAGCAGATATCCTGTTTACTTTTTATATTATAGAGACGTAAAATCTAATTTGAATTTATAATAAAAATAAAATTGTAATGACGTTTAGTCAGAGAGCTTATTACAGGTTTAACATTAGCCATTTAATAGCCAATATTTTTATAATGTTTTCAGTTTTCTTAATCTACCAATTAGCATTTAAATCATTTTAAAGGGTAGCCAATCAACTTATAAGAAGCGCGGAGCTAACAGCAAATTGATGATGTATTACACTTATAAGACCAAAAACAGTTTGAATTAATAAGTGTATTTATACAAAGTTGATATATTTATCTTTTCAAATTTAACGTACATTTTAAGGCGTACAAAACATTGCATTTTAAACAAAGCGTTCACATAAAACAAGAAACTCTGAAATTCGTAGCAAAGTAGCAAACTATTTAGCGTCACGTTCGTTCGAATAAAGTTGCCGCTTTGTATCTACCGCTATTTCAAGCAAAGTTGGGAACAGCGAACGTGTAGCGATATCTTCTTTTATCAACCCAGTTGCGGCCGGAACTAGTTTCCTAGTTCAAATCAACTTTATTTTCTTGGCAAATCGTGGAAGCGATCATGTGGCAAAACACTCTTATGGATTTCGCCTGAGGGAGCTCTGACTTGAGTTGGTCGTACCTACAGCTCGTTGCGCCGTGTTTGAGAGCGAAACGATGTTGCCGACCTAAGATACGGATGTAAACGCTATAGCCTTAAGGCATTGATGTAATAAGTGTATAGACTCCTAATGCGTTCTTTCCGTCGATTTCTGTGTAAGCCTGCGATTTTTTCCTTGTTGGTGCCATCCCCATCTGACAACAGTTATATAAAGATTATTGTTTTTTTTTATGGCATAAATGTAGCAAACCAGCATGCAGTCCGAGTGATGGTAAGTGGTCACTGCCGCCCATGGGTATTATGGTCAGATGACAAGGAACTACAAAGAATGCAGCTGATACAAGGGCCTGATCATAGGAGCCTCTTAAGTCAGGCTCTCTCCTCATTAGTTCAGTTGTGGTAATGGAGAACAAAAAAAAGGGAAACTATCCTATTAAACTCAAGAAGACGGAAAATCAATTACTTTTGCTAATAATTTTGGTAATCCTGCGTTAATCTCGTAATCAAATTTACATTCAGAATCAAAAAATGTTTCAATTAATAAGTCCAGATTTTAGGAAATGCTAAGATTATGCTCCTGATAACATTACTGGAAGTAGTTTGTAGCTACTTCGAATAAGGAACACGACATTTTCCACTCAATAACTTTGGCCGACGCTTTCTCGATTCCGTGAAGCTATTTGGTTTGAAAAATGACAATCTCGAAAACCAAGTTTAAATCCCGCACTAAAATGTTATGGAAATGATACATTTTTAGATTCCGAGAATCGTGAGTGGTTAGCAGGAATGCTCGCTGAGCAATATGTGGGTAAGGTACTTAACGACGTCAGCATTAAAGATAATAAGAAAAAGTTAAATTATGTCGATCTGGCGTCTCAGACCGAAGACCGCTTCGCTACGCTCCGCAGTTATAAAAGTTGAATTTATGACTCGAATTATTTCACTCTCTTCCCTAATTTTGCTACTTTTCCGCTCTTTGTCCAGGTGCATAATATGAAGTGAACTTTTTAAATGGAATAAGGTGGGGTTAGCTGTAACTGGACGTTCTGGGTACTTACTTCCCGTTTTATTGGGCTATTTCGTTTTGATTTGTCGGAGGGGAAAACTTTGATTCTTTTTGCTTATCTCTGGAATATTACATTTTTGTAATGTTTGTTGAGGGCGGCACGAAAGCCTTTTTCAGATTTACGTAATGGGACATTCTGCAAAATTGAAGCTATGTAATGTTCGTTGAATATCCAACACCTAACTGAACTTCAAAACACAGATTACGGTTTTGATGTTGTGTATAGATAATGGACCTACAATTTTATATAATTAGATTTGAGTTTTTTCATACATGTGAGTTTTACATTTAGAACAGATCCAGCGAGTACCACGGCTATTAACACTACACAAGATTTATATGAAATATTTCATGATGTGTGTTGTAAAGTATGTATATACAATTGTAGAGCTTAGGGAAATTCCAGATATTTTTTTAATTTGCACACTTCATTTTTTGTTAACTATCATTGATGCTGTATCTGTCCTTATTTCAGAAATATCTGTTAAATTACGGCTACTTAAGCCGTTTCTATTGAGTGGCGGTGGGTAGCAAGTGCGGTTGTGACATTGACATGATAGACCCGGATTATAGTATCGTCTATTTGAACTCCGTTGATTCCCTTATTAATCTTTATTCAAATTTGCTCATAAATTATCCATTTACATATAAAAACTACATAACAGAACAAATAGAGCAAACATAGAAGATAAACAGTAGTAAATGCAATAAATTAATTCCGAAATTTTAATTTTAATTTTAATCTTCGAAAAAAATATCTCAAAGATTTATGAAGCCTACTATTCTACACTTGGTACACGTGGCAGGCCATGGTTATTTTCTTTCTGAGAGGCCCTGATTCCGCATAACTGGCCCAGTAGTGAGAATAAAGAATTATGATGATATTGATATATTAAAAATAGTTATATTTAAATATAGACCAGATAGTTATATTTCACCAAGTGGTGGAACTCGTTTAGTTCTACCGGAAAATACCACCTATCCTACCCTCATAATTTTCGAGGCGAACGTCTTAGTTCTCGGAGGTAGCAACGCATCTGTTTACAAGATCAGGTATGATTCAATCGTACTTGGGGATGATTACTGGTGTCTATGGATGGCAGAAACCACTTACCATCAGGTGGACTGCATGTTCGTTTGCTACCTTTACACAATAAAAAATAGACTTAAACATAATAATAGAAAACCCGTATAGAGATGCACGCGGATTGAAGTTTCCAAAAGGGGTAATTCTACAATATACGCATTTGTAGAACTAAATTCGCAAGTCAAGTATAGCCTTTTGTTCCTTACAACGTTGTAACTCAATAAACGATTAATTTGCTGGCAATTGCTTAAGGGAAACTAACTTCCTGCTTTATTGAAGCGGGAATCAAAGGGACTCGTTGTTACACATAAATTAAACCATTCTAATATGTAACGCTAATAACTGTTGTTCTAAGAAATATTGTGAATTGTAGGAATTGTGACATTTAATCTGTGTGGTATGTGATTTTTATTTACGTATATGCCTCCTATAATAATATGAGGAAATTACGTGGTATAATAATATCACGTCTTTTCCTTTTAATATATATTAACGGAAAAAATACTGATTATTTCTATTAGATTGAAGCAAAACCAGCTCATGTAAATGAGAACTGAAGTGAAGGTTGTGTTCGGTATATGTGTATTTTACATCAGGTAGGTCTAGAATTAGCAATTAAGTGGTAGTATTTGTAGTTACAGTGGTCGCTAATTGACATCTGAATTCAAGCTTAGATTGAAACTGAAGTCCTACTAAGGTCAACCATGTATGCGTTGCTACTCCTAAGGACTAAAATGGTCGCCTCTTGAAAAAATATGACCAACGACCTCGGCTCTTCAGGACACCCTCCACACGATTAATGAAAGAACACATGCAACTATCTTACTATAAATTAACAAATACAACATCATGTTACTTACGCACATTACGTAACGTCAGTATAGAATAAAAACAAATCACTCTAAAAATAACTTTATTCACACGAGCAACGAAAAGGCCAGCGCAACTAACCAAGGGCGCTCATTAATTTGAGAAAACAAGCGAAAGGAAATTAATTCAGATTCATGACCGGTCCAATAACAAATTGTTACATGGCGAGTATCGGTCTATTTTGTCGGAAAGTTCATCTAAGTAGCCAAGGATTGAGTGGTGGCTCGGAGCGGCAACCACATTTCCGAAGCCTTAAATTCGAACATGTTCGTTAATCCGGGATAGGTCGCGTCGAAGGGCCGGACAGTGACGGAGTGGAGGTCGCCCGGGATTACTCCCACCAACCGACTCTAGGTCACTGGACCACTAACACTTTATTAACTTGACATTTTTGTGCGTAATTCATCCATGTCCTGTATTAAAAATGAACTACAACTCACTATTATAATATTCGCTGAATGGAACAGGAGATAAACTGAACAAAACACAAGACATTTCATTATATACTCGTATTTAATTAAATTTCAGTTTTATAACATACACAGTATTATAAAAGACGAAAACACCTACAATTAGATATTTTTAATTGTTATTCTAATTTGTATTGCTACTAATTTTGCGCGATAATTTACGCTGCGATATTTTTAGTTTAGACTTTATTTACTACTTCAAAGGCACAATTCTAAGCAATGTATTTTATGGCATAAAAAGAAAATAACGATCGTATATTCAACACTAGAAAGCCTCGTATTGTGAACGTTCTGTAATAAACAGGAGTATATTTATAAGACCAAACTGCTAGCAATATAGTTATTAAAATTATAATCCAAACGAACCGTAGACGCTCGCGGCGTCAAAGCCAAGTTTTTAACAAAATTGTCTTATCCCGTAACTGTTGTTAAACTCTTAATTACTTTCGCTGGTAGTCCGCAAACATCCATCTCGTTAGACGTAGGCTTCATTATTTACTCGTGCTCACACGTTGCCTCTCTACAAATATTTACCTCTTAACGAGAAACCTGACTTCACCCGCGGGTGCTGTAATAAACTTTTCTATTGTGCGCCGCGGTTTGTGTGCTTTCGCTGTAATCGCTACATTGTCTAAGCTTTCATTGGTTTTAATTAACATGTAATACATGTATGTATACAACCTCGCAAACATTCCGATCTGGAATTGACTTTCCGAAACAACAGCGCTGGGATTTGTTTTCTATCGTTGGCTATCGTCTCGTTTTAATATTTGAGTGAATCTGCATATATTTAAAAATACTACCAGTTTGAACAACAACTACTAGTATAAAGATAAAAGATGATAGCTTAGCTAAGAATAGATATGGTAAAATTGAGTTTTTGAAAAGGTGAAAAATAAGTGAACATTTTCAAGTTTAAAATATGAAAATTTCAATAGTGCAACAAAACGCGCGAGCAACATACATACAATATATTTGAATAAAATAATTATCACACCTTGGGCGTTATTTTATTTTATTTTTATGAACACATTTTTATGGGTCGCTGTACGTGCAGTGTGTTTTTATATATCTCACAATAAAAAATAAATTGTCAACGTAGAAAAAAAAAAGAACGAGCATCTCGCAATATTTATTTCAGATACCAGTCGGAAAAATATCGTGTGATGCTCCAGCGATAGGACGGCCTTTGCGCATTCAACGAGAATTATTACGAGCATTTTTTTCCTTTTAATGTACACATAAAAGTTGCTATACACGGTCCGTTGTTTGTTCCATGTGCTATTCATCTGAAATAATTATTTCCATCGTCATTATGAATCTGAGAGCGGAGTTCCGCACACCAGCTGTCGACCACCTGACGCGTACAACTTTCCTTTTCAATAATTTCACCGAATTTTCGTTTTGCTTTATTCCAAACTTGATTCACGCCGTTGTTGACGACAGACGTTGTTCGTGATGAAAACTTTTGAAAACTAATAACTATGATGTTTTCAATAAAGGATTTTTTCAAATGTGCTAATTTGTGAAGTTATTTTCTGTTAATTAATGCTTTCTTTTAAACTGACTGACTATAACAAGGAGATAAGAACATGTGTCCGTTTCGTACCGGGCGATACCACAATCACGCTCAATTTCGTCGCATAGCAGTTGTTGGTTATTGATTTGAGTTTAGCTCGGAACCTCATAAAGGTGTAGCCGATTATACTTATAAAAAAGTGATCATGTAGTAGCAGGGGCGACGCATTTATAATCGAACTCAGGTAAGATCAATCGTACTTGAGGTTCATAACAAGTGACCAATGGCTGTAATTATGACTTACTATCGCTAACCCTATACTATATAAAGGATAATAGATAAAGTAGCTAGTAGAGAATAGCTTAGAAATTAAAGATTTTGGACTTAAGTAAAAGCGTGACATCGAGCTAGTAGCGAAGTAAATCCACAAAAAATAAACTTATAAAGTCCGCCATTCTGTGCTTGTTTCAGCTACAACAGCGCTCAAAGTATAAACAATCTCTGATCCCATAATCGTTTTCTCTTCACTAGTTTTCTCCACAAGGCTTTCGGGTGTATTTATAATTAAAGTTTCTAATAAAGTTAGCTTGAAGTACGCACTTGATGTTAAACATTTATTTTAGGTTCTTAAAGTGTTCTTGTAAATTGCGATAAAATGAAAAATAAAAAAACATTGATTTCGTTTTTATCCGCGTTTATGATATTTTGCACTTTACATTACAAATACATATTTAAATATTACACTACGGAATGAAATGTATTTTAGAAAATTTTAGGATATATTTAAAGGTAATTCAATTAGAGTGGTTGTTAGTGGCGACGGCCAGCCAAAGGTATCTCGAATTAACACTAGATACTATCCCTTGAAACCTCTCTAACCAAAACATTCCCTTTCCAAAGGAATATGAGACTGCCTTTCCGAGTGAACTATGTACATAATTGTACCTGTTGTATATATATACTATACAATATGCTGTAGGTACTGATATACTATAAAATATTTTGAACATACAGGACATTTTCAAATACATTGCACATTAAATAAAAAATGTGATCTGTTATTATTCCAGTAGTCAAATTCTACAATGCAACTGTAAGACACATTTCCATATTTGCAATCTGAAGAGCAATTCCATTAGGACTTATGAATGGGAATAATAATTCGACTTAAGGCCCTAGTAGGGGTTGTTCTGGCTATGAGCGATGACCTTTAATGTCGGACGTTGACAAAGCGCTCGGTGGTTCCCATGAAAACGTTCAAATACATCATGGCTCTTGACAGCACGGGTCTGCGAACTACGAATTGCCATATTTTATTTCTGCTACAATTCTCTGATATTTGATTAATGACTCGAATTGAAGAAATGATGCGTTACAGCGTGAAGTAAGAGTTCAGTCTATAGATTGAAACGCTATAAGAGATTCGTGCAGAACTCATGTAGTTCGGTTGAGGAAGTACCACCGCCTAATAATCAGCCCGCACTCTGTGAAGCAGTTATTATGTTTCGGTTTTAGAGACTTTTATTTGTCGCCATCCTTACATGCAAAACAAAAATTTTCAACCTCAAATACGATTATCATACTTGGCTTACATTACATGACGATTGGATTTAGTCCATGGGCGGCAGTGATGTATCACTAGGTGAACTATATGCTGATTTGATCTTTTTTAAGGAGAATAAAATATCATCAAAATAAAATATCAATATCTTCACATTAACGGTGTTTATGTTTCTTTTATTATATGTTACCATATTTATTGTCAAAACTCACGAATGTTCCGATGCTGAGAACGGGTCTCATCTCACAATGAGGATAAGCACGTAATATTAAAAATCAGAGGCCTGGAATTTGAATTCAGATCTCCAGGGTGAAAGATTTGATTCGTATCCCATTCCTCTGACGATTATTGATCTGGACTTCTCTCACCCTGGAGTATAAGGGTAAATATATGTATATAGAATAGATATTTTGGGAACACTTTCTTAGGGTAAGATTTAAAAGTATTATAAAAGGGTATAGTTAACGAATATGTAAATAAATGAGTATGTAACATAAAACCACTAGCAATATCCATTTTCAGTGTGTGAAAGGATCGTGACTGAAGGCGAAAATGCGAAATCAGCATTTCTGTTTTAAAATATAAACAATGAGTCGTTTTATTTAGAAAGCAATGCGAGCCATCGCTCAAAGCGCTCGCGTGTGTATACTGACAATAGAAATTATTCCCCTCTAAGTATTGTTAGATGTAAAAAGAGGACTAGTATGAGTTGAACTCTCGTGGAGGTGGTTCTGTACGATTTTTTTTATGTTTTTTCGATGTGGTTTTTTTCATAATCCTTTTTTTGTGCTTACTTAAATGATTTATCACAATTGTAAAATTATAGGAGAAAAATTTCAATGCATTGGCAAATACTCAAAATGTAATGAAACATCTTCTAATGTGTTTTTCCTATTTTCAATAGTACATTAAGGAAAAAAGAATCATAATTTACTGACAATAGAAATTATTCCCCTCTTAGTATTGTTAGATGTAAAAAGTGGACTAGTGCGAGTTAAATGCTAATGGATGTGGTTCCGTTATAACATTCTTTTGTGGTTATAATATATATCCCTTTCAACTTAATTAGTAAATTGGTGAATCTTATGTTTGCATATTTGTACGGTTTTACTTTAGACTCACGGAACCCTAAAAAATACACGTCTAGCTATGACATTGAGTGATGCATTCCCGCGCCTCATTGTCTGCTCCTAAAGGAGATTGCACAATATGAAATACTTCAGTTTGAACCGCAAGTACCTCATTGAATACGGACGTGCCTCGCCACTACCAAACTGAAATATTCATACCGATTTCAACGTACATCGAATGCATTTTACTGAAAGGACTAGAGATTCCGAAGCATTGCTTCATTTCTTCTCGCGATCTTTCTTCGTGATCGTTTTACTGAAACTGATTTTTATAGTGATTTCTATACTAATATTAGATTATATAAAAATGTAATTACAACTTTATTACTAGGAAGTTATTTTCGAAACTTCTCATTTGGTTATAAAAAATATTACCACCTATTATCCACCAATATTTAGAATTAAAAGGATGAATACTGGCTAGGCACATGAATATTATGAAGCTCCATTCACAATTGCCGATAGAATTTATTGATCGATTTTTTTTATAGCTACTGGATTCCATGGTCTTCATGTTATTATTGGTACTAAGACAAGAGCAAAGGCAGAGCAAGATATTTACCAATCAAACATAGATAAGCATCTTGTCATGCATGAGCAAGCAGATGGTATGACCGGATACGCCGCCCAGGGCGATATGACTGTCACACCGATTATCGCCGCTAACGGCGATTTTTCGTTTCGATTGGTAATTGTATGGATAAGTCATATGTGGACAAAAGGACACCATTTAAGTCAATAATGCATTTATGGTCGACCTCAGGCAGAAATTAAATTTTATTTGAGACTGTTTACAAGGTAGGTACATGGGCGACAATAAGCATCAGTTGTGTATCCATCAACCACATACCAAATGCCTCAGTAGGTAATTATCCTCATTTTGATAGTCAAATAACATTTATAAAGCAACTTTACAAAAAGGATTTTTATTAATTCATATTCTCAACATTGCGGCAAAGTTAATAACTGTGATTAATGCTAAAACTTTAAAGTTAAACGTATGCGCTCTCATTTACACCTGTAAAACATTTCGTTCGAGTATTCCGAAATACGTTGTCTACACCGTTTAATTTCCATTAGTACCTATGACCCTTGCGACGTTACAAAAGTCTGGTTCCCAGTGCTGATCCACTATCACGATAACGACGCGCCGGTCTCACTGCAAATATGCAAATTAAAACGACTCACCAGCACTGTATAGCCAGGAATTTTGTGGGATGCGTGTCTGGTTATTTTTTGTTGCCTGTTGTATTGTTTTAGATCTTTTTAAATGGATTGATAGCATGTATTATAAAAATATAGATTCTGTAATATATGAAGAATTTATTCTTGATGCAATATATGAAGAATATATATTATTATTATTATATATTAGATACTTATTATTTGAAAACTGTCATCATTACAATTCATTATCGTCCCACTACTGAGCCAGTGCCCAAGAGATTAGTATCTCTTCTCACAATAAAGAGGATTAAGAGCATATTGAAGATGATGGTGATAAGGCGGTACTTAGGGTAGAAGATAGTTTAAGACCACTTTTCTATTCTTTAAAAAATGTCTCTAATCCAAACGAGGTTTACAGTCTACATCTATTTACTATTTTAAAAAGTGAAATTCCGGACATTTCACGCAAATTGAAGCTTAAAATGCATACAATGGAAAGCGCAACATCTCTATTCAAAGATTGCTTTATCGGACGTGCAAACAACCCGAGCAAAAACTACTCGGGCACGTACGTATATTCCATTGAAATCCTGCGCTGTTTCGACTCAAAGAGACTGGCGGTATGTCGTTTTAATTTGAATATTTGAAGCGGGACCCGCGTGTTTCGTTGTCATAATATGCATGTAGCGCTGTAAGCGCTTTAGGTCTTAAGTTGGACTGACTGGATGTAGTTTTATTAGTCTGTGCATGTTATTTGGACACTCATTAGTAGTATGTAGACGGACAGGTACAGTTTATAGTTTGTACGTCGCAATACTTACCAAAGAGAAAAAATAAAAAAATGTTTTTTTTTTATTTTGGTCTGTAAGCTATTTCTAGAAGAAATCTAGAAAGTACATATTCAAATTGAAATTAAAAAAATATATATTAGTTATAAGGTATACAGATACACTTAATGAAAGTCATACATCAATAATTAGTTATTAAGATAAATAATTTCTTTATTCATCGGCTTTAAGCTCCTCTCTTACGCATAAGTAGACCGTTGTAGAATAAACTGTTGTAAAATGTTTCGAATGCATACAAAGCAGGCTTGTACATACACAAGTGAAGAGTAGCATTTGCAACATACAAATGAAAATCTACAAAAAAGGGACGATTATTTTATTGTGAGGTATGAGTACAGAAAAGTATGAAAAAAAAAAGTTCGTGATTGGTATCAGAATTTTCTTTAACAAGCCAAAGGCAGGGAGTAGAACAGGTGATAAAACTCGTTTACTCCGACCGGGGAGGTAATACCGCCACCTTTTTAATCCTCCGTGAAGCAATTTATTGTGTTTCCCTTTGGAGAGGCGTGATTCCCGGCTATTAAACGGGCCTATATTCGATGTTACATCTTATTCCACAGGGGTAGTAACGCATCTGTGGTCAATTTCAAGTACGATTTAGTCATGCTTGAGGTTAATTACAGAAGTTCACCCCTAACTATCACGTGGACTGCATGCTCATTTGCTATATTTAAACGGAAAAAAGGCAAAGAGTTTTAGACATACAACAAAAACAATAAAAGACACAATAGAAGGAAGTCTAAAGACGCTGGCCATGAAGTTTCAGCATCACAAGTACATTACACTTACATCAGTACATCGTGCATTACACTTCGTACTGATCGTTCGCATTATGTATCAGGTCTAACCTGTTTGCATACTATATCTACTTACACACGAAGTAAACACTGTAGCCTCAGTAAAGCATATTTGGACAGCGTCAGGTACAAGCAACGTCAATGTCCATAGGCGGCAGTGAACACTTAGCCAGCACTCCAACACACGGGTGGATTTCAATTTCATTTTCTTCTTACTATAAAAATATGCTTTTTGATAGTAGAGATACTCTTGCAAACATGCAATTAAGAAAATAGATTTGGCTCAAATAGACTTTGATTCCATTTAAAATATTCTTTGGCAGGTATTGAAATTTAAAGTGTTATTTAATTTCATACAACGTGAGAATTTAACTAATAGCTAGATATTCGTTTAAAATTACTCGAGCATTCCGCCGAATTTTCGCGTTGTTGCTACTCAAAGGGACTGTTGGATTATCGTTTTAATTTGAATATTTGGAGAGAAGCCGCGTTAAGTTATCATAATAGCACCGAATAGCTTGACGAGAGTAAAACTAATGGTAATTTGGAATGGCTATAAAGATAATTTGAAATATAAAACGATGAGCTAAACGCTGAGATGTAATAAGACTCATCCATCGACTAACAACCTCTGTCTGCCTTTAATTATGTGATCTTATATAAAGAAGATGGAGTATGTCTTCATATTAATTGACTTGACAATTAGGTATAAACTCGATGTCGGGTGGTCAATTTTTTGTACAATTATGTTAAGTGATATATGATGTCTTTGGTCATACAATTTTTTTCTTTGCTTTCAGGTTGTTATAAACCTTATTGAAAATTGTACATACATACATACATACATATCTTCACGCCAAATCCCTAACGGGGTAGGCAGAGAGTATCGAGTGCCAAA
>DWNR01001818.1:0-14247 GCA_018250455.1 Polygonus leo | reverse complement strand
AAACACAATAAATTGCTTCACGGAGGATTATGAGGGTGGCGGTGGTATCTCCCCGGTTGAACTACATGAGTTCTACCTGGCAAAAGCCTAGTAGTACGAGTATTTGTACAACTGTAGTAAGTATATCATCATCATAACTCAATGTTGTCCCACTGCTGGGAACTGGTCTTCACTAACAATGAGAAGGATTTCGGGCAAAGACTACCGATCTGGTCAAGTGTGAATTGGTGGATTCCTCATATTTTAAGATTTTTGTTAGGTTTCGTTTCTCTAATGATGATTGTCTTTACAGACAAGGAAATTATAATAATTTAACTAGCACATAAGTTTTGTAAATCACAGGATCATGTCTGGGAATAGTAGCCAGACCTACAATGTGAGGATTCGGATTGTCAACCATTAGGCCATCCCTGCGTAAATATATACCAGTATACATATATGTATAGTATTGGATAGCATATAGAATACGAAATTACGAGTCATTTTTATATGAACCTAGCTGATGTACCTATCTATTAAATTATCATTGACATAAATGGAATATTGTGTGACATGAATATTAAACGAAAGTGCATAATCGAGATCACGTTAATTTGCTTATTAATAACCACTACATAATTGATTAAAATATTGTCAAGCGTTGACGTGATTTAAAGATTTATCAATTTTCACGTAATTGTAAGTTAATCAATTTGTCGGTTTGTCTCTCATTGTCACTATTTTACATTATAGTCGAGTTTGCATACGATTATCCGCGATATATTTGTTTAATTTAACACGTTGTGGTAATTTCATTTATACGCCAATTCTCCCCGGCAGCCGTCGTTCGGGGTATTTGCATAGTTCGGTAATTTACTTCACTATTAAACTTCCCTCCGGAATTTCCAATGTTTGAAGCTTTAAAATTGCAAATTTTGAATACGAAATTAAAACTGTTTCAACGAACTTATAAATTTTTTACATGACTTTAGCAGAGAGGTCGGTATGTTTTTTAAACATACATTCGTTTTAAAAATTATTAAAAAAGGAATAAGTTTCTTGTGTTAGGATACCTTTACTTTTAACTTTCATTAAAACTTGTTACAAAATAATTACATACAACATAATTATGTGTTTTATATTTATAACCAAACGTTCCGAAACAGCCCAACACATTATAGATACATAATGTAGGCAGAACATAAGCGGTAATATAATTGCGTATTCTACAGTACATCGATTATAATCAAAGCTTTTTCTTGTTCATACTTTGTTTGGAACCAAAGTAATAAATATTTTTTTGTATAAATCCAACCAAAAAATATTTCTAAAAACATAAAGGACGGTATTTGCAAGAGGAAGCCAATGCGCTAACTTATTTTGTTGATGTTATCAATAAAGACACGTATAGATTACCCTTAATTTATCGTTGAAGACCTTATAACGTAAGCAATATTCGTCCAGGAAAACATCCACGATGTAAAATGTCTTTTTGATAAAATCCCTCATTCGGGAGCGATTTATAAAATAAAATTTCTACACAGTCCTGCGTATTTGCGTTACACCTGTGCAGGATTCAGACAAATGTTGAACATTAATCTCGGCCCGTTTACACGTGTAAGGGTCAGGTACGAACCGTGGTTATGCCGAGCGATATAAACTTGTGTAAACTGCCAGTATAATGGTCAATATGTTGGCTGATACTTCATGTTGGTGATTCGTTATCTGCTAAGGTATATCAACGGGTTTTTAATGGTTGTTCGAGTGATGCATCGTTACCTCATTTTTCTGGCTTATAACATACGTAGTTCTGCTATTCGGCTATTATTATTATTATTATTTAATTATTGTGTAAAGTAAGCAAACGAGCATGCAGTCCACCTGATGGTAAGTGGTCACTGACGACGGATATTAGTAGTCATCCCCAAGTACGATTGACCCAAGGTTGATCACAAATGCGTGAGGACCCGTGAGGACTAAGATGTTCGCCTCTTTTATAAGTATAGCCGGCAACCACGTCTCTCCAAACCGAAACACAATAAATTGCTTCACGGAGGATTATGAGGGTGGCGGTGGTACCTCCCCGTTCGAACATCATTGTACCACCTGGCAAAATTAATTATAAATATGTTAATTATAAAAATGTATTTTTATAGTAAAAAGGTAGCAAAAGAGCTTTCAGTCCATTTGATAGAAAGCGGTCACTGCCGACCGTACACATTTGTAATTAAACACAAGTACGAATAAACTTTATAATATTGTAGTATTGAGGTTAACAACATGCATTATTTTACCTGAGGACTAAGATGTTTGTTTCGTGTGAAAGTATAGCCGCCAACCATGCTTAATAACTAGCACTAATTGCTTCATGGTTAATATGAGGGTGGCGGTGGGGCACCTCCCTGGTCGAATACATAAGTATCTACCACCTGAACTTACGTGGTACTCTTATGTATCGTGTCCATGTATCAGAAATGTCTGAAAATAAATACAAACTAATATAAGGTATTTAGGTAATAGCTAAAAATTTTGTAAGTAGAACAAGATTGTTATTATATAGAATAATAACGTTGGTATAAAAACGTTTGCAGTCGGATATTTCATAGAATTTCTAGTATATAGAATAATAGAGATTGAAACCAATTTAAACTTTGAAATTGAACTATTCGGACGGATTTTGATTGGGGTATTAGTGTTATGCATTCCGAGTACGACAGCTTGAATCCTTTAGCTTTGAGGACGGTTTTAGATTCTCTGCTACATTTCAGTTTGTGATGTTATTAGGCATGTTGGCAAATAGTCTTGCTAATGATGACGCAGAGCTAAATTATAGTGAGTCCTAATTTCACATGATATGAAACTCACGTAAGTATTTCGGGATTGCTCCTAGTTTTATGTGAGTTAAGCCTTTTTATCTTTTTGTAATGCCTTTAGCATTATGTCCTTTTTGCTTGGTCTGATAGAGTTAATGCGATTAACATAAATCAAGATATTTAAAACTGTATAGAAAGTAAATAACAGCTGACATTGGTAATAGAAAAAATAAACATTAATTACTGTTTTTATAATTTTTCATAACAATTCACCAAGGTAACCCCAATAGTAACAATTACTTAAGACCCCTGCATTATGAAGGTTTACTGAATAGAGAAAAAGTATATTATCTATAAGGAGTAATATTAATAAAATAAATGTATATTGGTTATATTCTGTAAGTAAAGCTTTATTTGTCAATTTTGACCAGTAACTGGCGTTCAACATAGTAATTGATATAGATCAATTATTTTAAAACAAAAAATATAAATCACCGTTAAAGATTATACAGATAAACTTTTTTGTAGTTTTTCGTATAACATAAAAGCATAGGACTCATAAAATGTATTTTACGTACGTATGCATGTCATAAAATAATCCACGTGGGATACATTCGATGTAATAAAAATTGCTTAAAGAAAGTAGATATTGATAAAATATAAAATTAAACACAAAAGCTACTAGCAATTTATACACATTTCTATAGGTGCATATAGGAATATAATCACAAAAGTCAAATGAGTTGGTGTGTACAATGACTAAGCAAAACAGTTTAAGATTAATTTGGCAACTTTTAATTACCAATTCTAACTTTGTTGGATCCACCTTCGTGGTTCGTCCTAATTACAGTTGTTTGACTTTCAGGTTTAGATTCTACGTGTACTCGGCGTACGTGGAGCGGCGGACGGTGGCGGCAGTGCGTGTGATCGCGGCCACCAAGACACGTGGCGCTGACGCTGTCATGTGTCGAATGTGGCTGCCTGACAATCGAACTCTGACGCTCAAAGCACGAGTTAAGGTAAATACTGTTTCTAAACTTTTTGATTTCGTGATCGCGGCGACCAAGAGCTGATGCTGAATGTGGCTGAAAGCGAACTCTCAAAGCACGAGTAAAGGTAAGGATTGTTCCTCTACTCGATGATTATGTGATTGCGGCGACCCTGTCATGTGTAGAATGTGACTGCCTGATAATCGAACTCTGACGCTCAAAGCACAAGTTAAGGTAAATACTGTTTCTAAACTTGTTGGTTTTGTGACCGCGGCCACCAAGATGTGAGGCGCTGACGCTGTCATGTGTCAAATGTGGCTGTCTGACAATTGAACTCTCGTGCTCAAAGCACGAGTTAAAGTAAATACTGTTTCTCAACTTGATGATTTTGTGATCGCAGCGATCAAGACGCGAGATGCCTCAAAGCACGAATAAAGGCAAACATCGTTCTTAAACGTATTATACTAAAAACAAACCAATCTTTACATTAATACTTTACGCGGACGCTGTCAATTGAAATCTGACGCTCATGTAACGGTAAGGTAAATACTGTTTTTGTTGCTCAAAGTACGAATTAAGGTAAAGACTTTTCTAAAACATAATGTACCACACTTTTTAATCACACACGTTATGTTGACGGTCTTTTACAAAAATGGTGTATAATACACGAGGTATTTTAAAGCGCTTTCATGAAAACATTTATAGTAACATAATCAATCTGTAAGTATGTATGTGAACGGTATTAACGAGGTTAACATTCACTCATTATCACTTTGGTAAAAGCGCGTTAATTAGCAGTTATATACAGTGTTATTGCGCTGTGATGATGATATCCTTTTGAAATATGGTGTGATATACAGTTTCTCTTTGACATATTGAGAGAGATGGATGGATAACGGCAAACGTAAAAGAATTAACTTTTTAGAAAAGGTTTTTCTTATAAATGTTTTTTTCCTATTCAAATTCGCTTCGATGTGTGGCTTGATTTAAGATTTACTATGTTGAGATTCAAATACAATCGTAATTCTCATGCTTCTAAAACTAAAAAGTTTCATATAAAGACATAATAGAGGCTGCGTATAATATAATATGGTACGATATCGTGTTGTTACTCATATCATAAGTAAGAAGTCGCTATTTTACACTTTATAAATTATAAATTAATCAAATGCACTAAACTATAGTGTATAAATAATATCTTTATCGCCATTATCCTGTTTTATTAAGTAATTCATATTACTGGTTTTATACCAGGTACTAGGTTATATTCATAGAAAGGAGCTTTTTTTTTAAATACGAAAAAGATTATTTTAACAGCTTTACTTATCTGTAATCTTATTTATCTTTGTTTCGTTAATTTCCAGCCCATCCGCGAGAACTGGAATCTGAAGTACAGTGCGACGTATGTACTATGTCTGCTTCGCGACTCTGGCGTGAAGCCGCAAGAAACTGTGGGGGCGTCCGTCTCCATTGTCGCGAGTACGTCACCCGGACGACCACCCACGAACCTCCTCACTGTGTTGGATACGGAGCCGAAGAGTGGCATTGAGGTATTTGTTTGATTTTGAAGTGAAAACTTCTATGGGCGCGTTAGACTTTTCTAAAGGAAAATCTTAAGAGGGTCTTATGTCTTATAAGTTATTCTATGGGCACGTTAGACGATTTTTTGTAATTGAAAATCTTATGAGGGTCTTATGTCTTATAAGTTAGGTTCGCGTTAGCGACATGCTAATGCAACAGTTAGTTGCGCGCAAAAAGTGTGTAGGCACATACTCGTATGTAAACCAACATATTGTATATACCTGATTGTATGTGTGTAATTGTGTTTGTTGGACGCTTCGTGATTGGTTAAAATTTTGCGAGTTCGCGTCGGTGACATGCTGTACTAATAGCAGTATATCTGTAGCTATCTGTGATAGCTAAACTACAATGTATTTATGCTGTATATTGTCTTCAATTGTCAATTGGTTGCAGCGCTAAAGCAACTGTCATGTGACTGTGATCGGTAGTATCTATTTCTTATCGTGAATAATTCCTATTGAGGAAGAAGAACAGTTATATGCATTCTATTTATTTATGCAAATTTAAATAAATCGTCATTAGCTTAGTCACGAGATAATCAAAATTGTTTATTTAATATTCGTATTGGACGAAAACCTTCTCTCGTTTAGCAGTCATTAGACTGCAATATTATAACAATGGCACTAACATTTACATTTTAAATACAGTTAGGTAGTCGTATGTTACGAGTTCGCACATAGAGGGTAAAGTTGTTTTGTTTAATTAGCACTGTTATTTCGTGCGTCTCACTTACATAATTAATGCTAAAAGTTTACCGTATACCGTCTACTACTGACTATAATCTGTAAGTATATATTTGAGAAAATATTATTTATTTGAATTCTATTCCATGTCGATGTTATGATTTTAGGTCGTCTTGCCATTAAAAATCTCCAAAACAGCGTCCCCTATCATGTTTAAAAGTATCCTATTTCTCATGTTGGACAAAGAAACACATATGTTTCAATTTTTATTAAAATCAGTTAAATAGTTGCGACGATGACAGTACACGAATATGATGACAAGTGATTTTTATGTATTATAAGATTTTAATTATACGTACGTATTTAATATAATAATAAGTGATCTATAGCTAATTGAATCATTGTTATTTGGAATTACTGAAATATTTAATTTAGTTAAACATAATATGTATAAACAAAAAGTTAATGTTAATTGATCCACAAAGCCTAAAACTTAAAAAAATAGTTTTGATGCTTTTGAATAAAATGTTTAATTGGAATTATTTGTGGAAGAGCGAGTTCTACGACTGGGGAACACAGGAACAAAGGGGGTACACAGACCACAGACTAATCTTGACGCAATTTTAGTCTGAAAATGCAACCATTAGACTTATACATAGCGCAAAAAGTCTGCTCATTACGCGTGTCTTGGAAATCATAGCAAAGAATATGTATGTTCTGTGTTGGGTTTTGTCGTAACTATATTACAATTTTGGATGTTTGTTTTTTACGTTTACTTAATCAATGAAACTTTGTAAGCACGTTGTCGGAGATACAAAAATTACAATAGAGTGCTTTTTATCCAGTTCAATCTATTCTTAATATAGTCTTACTTATCCTCACTCCTACCTATTATTGTTTTAGCCATCCGAAAGCAATGTTTTAAACTAGCTAACCCACGCAAGTTCTGTTGCGTCATATAAGAGTGAGTCAAATTTCCCCGTTTTTGCTACATTTTTCGTTGATACTCCGCTCCTATTGGTTTTAGCGTGATGTTATATAGCCTATAGTCTTCCTCGATAAATGGTCTATCTAACACTCCAAGAATTTTTCAAATCGGACCAGTAGTTCCTGAGATGAGCGCGTTCAAGCAAACAAACAAACAAACAAACTGTTCAACTTTATAATATTAGTATAGACAATGGTATGAATAAATGACAAGACTTCAAGTATTCTACATATCCTTCTTTACTTCCAGGAGACACTACACGTCTGCGTGAAACCCTTTCACTTCTCTTACGCTCGGGACGATTGGCTTCTTGAATGGTTTGAGTTGAACCGCCTGTTGGGAGCCAGCCACTTCTACATGTACAACGAGTCCTTGAGCGCGCCTGTTGCATGTCTCCTCGACCACTACCGAAAGCAAGGCCTGCTTACTTTACTGCCTTGGAAGCTACCCATTTTGTCTAAAGTTGAGATTCGGTAAGCATTAAGAGTCTATATAGTAGATTTAATAGAAATTCATTTAACTAGATTGTGCTCTGACCATCGAGCACCTTTAAAACGTGATGTAAATAAGTGTGATTACAGTACTTAGTGATGATGTCAGACGTATGCTAGAGGTAACAGAATGTCTCATTTTTAAGATTTTGCCCAAAGGTTGTTGAACTCTAAGACTTCGCTCTTCTATATGACTTTACCTCTAAACTTAATAGAGATTTTTTTCAGAGTGTGTAATTCGTTCGATGCCATACAAAATATATACATTAAGTTTTTATTTGATTGTATAATATGTATTAATTAGTAAATTGATGAGAGATAGCCTATCTATGTTGAACCTTACATTACTTGATACTCTATCGTCTTCTGATTTCAGGACAGAGGGCCAGTTTGCGGCATTCAATGACTGTTTGTACCGTTCGATGTCGGCTGCGGGCTGGTTGCTAGTCATAGATGTAGATGAAATAGTTCTACCGAGGAGGGAGCGCACTCTGGCGGCGTTGTTAACAGCTTTGAGGGCTGCGTACAATCCGCCTTCTAAAGCGCCCTCTGCTTTTTTGTTTAGGAACGCGTTCTTCTATCTTCGGTGGGAGGTATGGCCTTATTTACTTTACAGATATATTTTATGTATGCTTAAATTATCTTCTACAAGTAAAAGAAATATTATTAGAGAGGCTTTATAAAAAAAGATATAAATAAAAAAGATAGGTCTCGTGTATAATATTGGTAATTGATAATTATAATGTTTGTATTAATGAGATAATTGTTGTGTTTTATTGTAAATTGTTTATGAAAGTGTGGCTTATATTTTTTTGACTACTTGCAACTAAGAGTATGATCTAAAATCAGCGGTAAGGCAGCAATAAGTGTATGATAAAATAAATAAAAATTTAACATTTTGTATATATGTTCTAAAATTATAAAAACTATTCGTATTAAGCTAACAAATACGCAGTAATTACTTGAAGTGGTTATGGCCACTGTCGTTTGAAAATGTCGAAGGACTTTAGGAATCAATAGACTGCGGCCCAGCAGCAGCAATATCATATCAGCTTACTGCATTTCTTAATTAATCAAGGCAGAATTTAAATTCTTTTAATAATTAGTTGTATTATTATAAATTCATTAATTATAAATTAATTACTTATATTATACGACTTAAAACATGGCGAGGAAAATATGATACGATATCTCAAAATAACCATTTGTTTTGGCCAACCAGGTGAACTCAAGTGGAATTAGGTGTATGGGAGAATTTGGCCGTATAAAATGAACCATCTTGTTTGAATTGTGGCTAAATTAAGCCCTTCAAATTTTTACCATTTTGAGGCTAGACCAGTACCCAGTGTGACAGCCGTTGGCTGCTGGGTGCTGATATACTTTCTTTAATCCTTACAGGACGATGCCGAAGCTCCAGCTCCATTAGTAACAGCGCGCAAAACAAGAAGATGGGCTGCCCCCCACGCACTCAAGAACCGGAGCAAGTACGCGCTAAGACCTCGCGACGCCGTCGAACTGGGCAACCATTTTGTATGGGAGTTGGCGCCAGGAGCCAGCTCTGTGGGCGTGCCCACCGACCGTGCTCTGCTACATCATTACCGCGTAAGTCACAACATACTATTACAAAATATCGATATTTATTTCTGCACATATCTGTCTAAGTCAAATAAATATTTAGTGGAAATCACCCGACACCGTTGCACTAGACAGTGATTTTGTATGGAACTGATGTTCGGAGCCAGTTCTGTGTGCCCGCCGATGGTGTCCTGCTATATCATGAGCGTGTGTATTGTAAGATGTTTTTAGAAATTACCGATATTTTGCTGCTAACATTTTTAATAAAATAAATATTTAGAATAAATCTAGCGTTGCCATTGTACAGGGAAATCACTTCATGTGGATGCCAGTTTTGTAACCTCCTTAATTTGTTATTAATATTACCGTATATGTTACGAAATGTATTTTTAGGCCAGTCCCGTTGCACTACATGTTTTTTTGTTTCATTTGATCAGAGAATCCTAAATGTACTCCGCTTATCATCTAGCATATCAGTTTCCGAATCGGAACTTAAAAATGCTACTATAGCAGATATACGAGAGGTGAGGATGCCTTCCAAAACCAACTACGCAAAGAGTTTTATTACATTAAACCTTGTTTGTAACCTAACCTTACCTTTATCATCAACTTATTTAATTAAAACTGTTCAGCATTTTAACCTGTTTTTACTTTCTTTAACTTTTAGACAAATGTAATGTTTTTGCAGATTGCCTGTGAATACGGGGGTATGCAGTGCCTGACGGTGCCCTCTACAGTGGACCGTACGGCCCACCGCTGGGCCGAGGAGCTCATGCAGCGCGTAACTACTGAAAAAGAACAACTCGCCCGCACCTGCCTCGCTTAACAACATTCAGAACACATGTCGAAAACTTTATTGTATATGTCGAGATGCGGTATCTCGACATATACAATAAACTTTTCAAATGTCAAATACACATGCCTTTGAATACGTTCTATCGTGTGAAAAGAAATTGCAAGAAATATACAAAAGAAGAAACGAAAAGGTACTGGAATAATTATTTGATAATTTTTATTTGAGGGAAACCTGGAATCTCAAGTCAGAATTCGTAGCGAAAGAGGTGACAGGAGTGGTAACCGTATCACGAACTATGGTCATTTCACTCATATTGTTTATCACTTTTACACATTTAAAAAATGTTAAATTTGTGTTTTTTTGCATACTTTGGTCGAAACACTTTTATATGTTGACGAGATTCTTATAGATGGATTACGTAATAATAGTATGTTAAAAATAAATAGTTGAATAGATCTTGATGAAATTGTTGGCATACATATTTTGGGTAAAATTTTAAGAACAATATTTTTTTTTCTTTTTTTACATAAATAGATACCTAATAATAATGACAATTATTTTTGGGACGGAATGTCCCACCTCTAGTTATTTAAAAATAATTGGTTTTGCGAGGATTTATCAATAAATGGTAATTATTAATTTGTTTGTGTGGAATTAGATAACACCAAATTTCGTTTGTTTTAAATAATACTTCTTGACTTGTTTAGTGATTTTAAATAATAACTAAGTTATACAATATTTGCATTTATTATTATATATGTTATTTCAAATAGCCCTTAATTTGAAAATATTACAGAAACTTACCAACTAAAATGTTACCTGGATGAATTTAAACATAAACGTCGTACGTCGTACTGTTATATTCGTCGTACGGTTATATTATCATAATGTTTAAATATAGGGGTGCTTCGTAATTTCAGATTGCAAAACGTATTTTCGTATATAAATTGATGTTGTGCTAGTATATAATATTGTATTGTATAATACTAATTATGTAGATATCCTTTTTTGTTTACCCCTATCTATATCCTTGTTAGTGATGTACCATATCGTTAACAAAGTATATCCGCGGATACGGATACAAATCTTAATTTTCGTACTCAATCCATGACAGTTCGCATGATCTTGATAGTTGTTGCTACTTGTTTTCTTTCCTCTTCAATGTTTAGTCTTTTAGTGAATATAAAATAACCCTGTGTTTCTACACACTTGAACTTCTGTTCATCTATGTGTTGAAAATTAACAAGGTAAAAGATCCGCAAAAAATTAACGGATACGGATCTTTTTTCTCTCTCGGATATCCGCGGATACGTAGACGGATAGACATGTGAAACAACACTAACTCTAATCATATAAAGGAATTGGGAAATCGTTACAGTATTAGGCGACAGTATAGTATAGTATCTTTCGGATCTAATATTTAAAAACGGATAATCGTTCGGACCGGACTCAAGAATAAAAAAGTACTTTCGACAAAATCCAATTGTTAGGGTCGTATCTTACAAACAAAATTTTACCAGGTGTTTTACATTTTATTCGTTTTGTTAAATAAAATATTCATGGATAGATTCGAAAATTTGTTAAAGGATATGAAAAAAGAGACTCAAGATAATAATCTATCTAAATAATTTAATTTGAAAGAAACCAGGTAATAATGTAACTAGTGTAATTTAATTTTAACTTACCGTTAAAATCAGACAATATATGACAAGAAATCGTACATGATTTACGAGCAAATTAATTGAAGCTATTAACGTACCAATAAAAGAACAAAGAATAATTAATACGTTTTAATTGAAGTGAATTTCAATAAAAGGACATGTTCACGATCGTTGGGAATATTTAATGATAATATAGTTAAGTTTGCAAAATAGTCACTGATATCTAAAGTAATTTTTCTAATAACGTTTGATACGCATCCATAGACAAACATTAAATATATGCGAGAAGCATTTTATTTAGAGTACTCGTAGTTCATAATATTTCTATTAATGAAGGTATCAACTGTTAGTTTGTGCTCCGTGACGAGACAAGCATTGTCCATAGTCTATATATAAGTATTGGGCTGACACAATCATTATTATTATGTCGACTTCATCATTACTTTAATTCTACGAGGGGTTCCCAAAGTGTGCGTCGCCCTGGTACACCGTAATGAATTAAAAGGGGCGCCGTGAGACTTTTTCTGGAAACTAAACTTAACCTAAGTTTTAATTTTTGCGCATATCTTCCTAGCGTCATTGTACTTCGAGTACCTAAGGGGCGCCGTGACATAATGCTAACCTGTAAGCGCGCCGCGAACTGAAAAAGTTTGGGAACCCCTGAATAATACTATAGATACCTAATATAATAAACACTGACACATATCTGTTATGTCTATGTGTATATATTTGAAATCGTGTTTGTTTTCAAAAAAGTAATTGAGTGATGCCTCGTGGGCGTGGTTCTAGTGACCCGATTTTAATAAAAAAAGCTTTTTTGTAATAGGGTAGACAAATGCACAATAATTCATGCATAAAATGTGTTGTGTTGGGGCTATATCATGTATGAATGATTATTATTGATATGTTAGATACATATATGTATTTCATTTAAATTTTGGTAAATGATTGACTTAAATTAAGATGGGTAGAAGGTAGATTGCTCAATTTAGAAAATGTAAAATTAAGGGTTAGTTTTACATTTTCCAAATTGAGCATTTTCATTTATCTCCACCTTTTTAATTGCATTACATTATCTTGATTTTAGTTCCTATACATGAGTGTGTTGGAAGTACATAAGAATAAATAAACTGGACGATAAAAATATATAAATAATATGTATTGTCTATTACTGTTTACTACGAAGCCTATTAACAAAATGCCCCAATGTTGTTTATACATGTTCTCTCATAAATATTAAAGGACCACTAATTAATTAATATATTTTTTTCGATAATTTAAAATTCTGAAGTACAATTTACATATTATTATTAAGTTTCTATTCGCTTATACAATACTGCGAAGTATGAATGGTGCCATTTGTATGTTGATTAAACTTTCATAAAATTATTTGCTCAAAAACTATTGATCAGTATTATTGCAATAAGATTTAATAGTTTGGTTTAAATTAAAATATGTTTGGACAATCAAAGTAACGAAAATATATCACTACACTACGTTAATATTAGTACCCGTCGTATTCGTCTATGTCAGGGGTCGGCAACCTGCGGCTCGCGAGCCACATGCGGTTCTTTGGATGTGAAGCTGTGGCTCTTTAGTTCCATATCCATATAATTTTAGGGGCATGGCTCCCGCCGTATGATACGGGGTCCAGGCCGGGGCAACATTAAACTTGGTCATAAAATTTCGATACGGGGCCCGTATCGAAATATAGGGCATGCTACGCCACTGACAGATTTATTTTATTTTCTACGTACGTACATACGGCTCGTTAAAAACTTTGAAATTTTGTAAAATGTAATTTTTAAATCTTCGGACTGAAAAGGTTGCCGACCCCTGATCTATGTAATGATATACATCGATGCCAAGATTTTGAAGTATTAAATTAAAACTTTGTATCTTGTGAATCAGTTGTACCCTATTTGTCCTAGAAAGTATATTATATCAAAATTAATAATAGAAACAAAAGTATTTAATCCTTAAAATTTTAAGTATGTTAGTGTAAATAAATGATTTTGTGTGTTAAGATGTAAATACTAGTTAACATTAAAGTAATGCACAGGACAATGTAATGTAATTTTATCGTATGTACTATGAAATGTTGTTTAGCTGTTTTGTCTGTCCGTATTTATTGCATCAAAGCTCTCTTAAAGTATCGATATCGAATTATCGATGTTCGATAGATATTTGATACATTCAAATCGTTAGACACCTACAATATATTTTGATTGAAGCAAACTAAAGGATAAGTGTTTTATTTTGTATGTAATCTAAAGTAACTCTATGATATCAAACTCTTTTCGATTATGTCTCGAAATATAGTTTATATGAAAGTGCTTAGTATGTAAAAACGACATTCAACTGTGCTTATTACAGCAATAGTAATGAAGGTTTTTAGTAGTATTTAGATTATATACATATAAAATTATATGTAATGAAGCCACCGTAAAATGTACAATAATTTAATACTAACTACAAAATAAGTAATAATATAAGTAATCCACCTTTATTTATCAAATGTTTAAAGACACCGTTGCTATAAATACTTACACTATTATTTAAATATATAACGTATCCTAAACCACACTTCCAAATGATTTAGTTGAAGATAAACGTTTTGCCAGGTGGTAGAACTCGTTTAGTTCGACCGGGGAGGTACCACCGCCACCCTCATAATCCTCCGTGAAGCAA
>DWNR01001817.1:0-14250 GCA_018250455.1 Polygonus leo | reverse complement strand
CCATAGGCGAGTATGACCCATAAGTAAACCCTTAATTTTTGTTTTTCATTAAAATAGGTAAATCAAATTGCCAAGTTTTGATCAAATGTTTTCTGATTGACTGCTGCTTTAATTTTATGACTAAATAGAATATAATGAACTAATCATTGTGTTCTATTAACTGCTTTTATACTGCACTTAATCATACTTTTATCACTTAATGTGAAATATTTGGTATCGCTATTACCTATAGCGATACCAAATGTTACACATATTTTTTCCATTCCATTTCTCTACTTTTATTATTTTCATACACTAAGAGATCCCACTGAAGATAAACATTAAATACCATTTCTCTTGCTTCTACAGTACAGCGAGTCTAAAGAGAGTGCAGATCAAATAATGTGGTATTATCCGCTCTGTACAATTAGATCGGCAAGTAGCGGTTATTGTGCGGCAGAACAACTGACAAACACAACCTGTTGTTACATCATCAGCTTCACGGGAATATGAGCCTTATAGCTGGGCTAATGGATAATGTGGGGTACAAAAACGCTTGCATTGAAACGCGAATTCCTCATATGGATTTTGTCTTGTGTGTTGTTGTAAATTGATTTGTTGTTCCAGCTTGCTTGTTTTGAGACTTGTGTTTTGATCCTTTATAGTTTGCTCATACTATCTAGTGTAATACGGGATGTGTTGTATGTGATGCAAAAAATCTTAAAAAAAATGAAACCTATTTTAGAACCCCAAAATTTGTAATCAAAAACTTACTTATTTTGTAGTTTTAAGATTGATTTCTTTTCAATAAGTTTTTAACCGTTTTAGTGATGGATGGATAGTGCTGCTAAGCGAATAGCGAATTCGTCTTAAGGATTATGTCATATGTGATGAGCAATTTATTTGTCGGCCTAGTTACGTTACTTTTTTGTTATCTACCTAGTTTTTGATGCTGTGAATATACGAAATATAAACTTTATTTCGTATAACTATCGCCAGGTACCACAACTCATGTAGTTCGAAGAAAAAGAAATAAACATATATTTTTGATTTTCTGTCCCTCAATCTAAACTATGTTCTTTTGAAAGATTTTTTTGAAGAAAGGATTGCCGTTAGTTACAAAGATTATACCAGAAAATAATCGTGGTGCAAATAACAAATAAAAATTTGTAATGTTGAACAAACTATTTTAGAACGTTAATATTTAGATCTGTAATAAAATTAAATCAACAACCAATTTATTTTAAGCATTTATTTTGTCAATTGTAAAACCTTAACAAATTACGTGACAAAACAGCTTAAAACATTCTAAGCTATAAACGCTATAGCCAGTAGATGGTATCAAGTTACGAAACTACCTTCGGTTCGGTTACGGTGGGACCAATCCGTAATGTACGGATAACTGATTCAAAATCCATAAAACAATCAGCCTACTGTCATATATTCTATTCAACGATGTGCTTTAAGTTTTACGATGGAGATGCATTTACAGAATACATACTGACTGACAGATAAACTGCCTTTAAATAATGTATCCCTTCCAATACCATTTCCATTTCACTTCAGTCTAAGGAGTAGCAAAGAATTTGTAATTAAATTCGAACATACTAATTCTAGAAGAATACTTTTATTCTAGGTTTGTCATAGACGTCGGCCGTTAGGTACTCTTAACGTAGAAACCATTTACCACTTACCAAGAGGACGGCACTTTGCCAGTTGATGTGATAAAAACATGCCGAGTTCGGAGTCTCTTGACACCTTATAATAGATTTAAATTAATTTAATAATAGATATAAATCCTAAATAAACCCAATTGAGTCGTATAATAATTAGATATAGTTAGATTATTTAGTATTACATATCAAATACCGCTAAGGCTGTACTAATTGAGCAAAAGAACATCAAAGATTTTTACCGTTTGTAGGTCTTAAAACTGATATAATATATTCTATTCAACGATGTGCTTTAAGTTTTACGATGGCGTTGCATTTACAGAATACATACTGTTCTTCTTAAACCATAATAGGTAGGCGTTGGTTGACTAAAGCCTAAATCCTTAACAGAATGAGAGGAAACTCATAATGTTGAGGATTTAGGCATTGGGACTATAATGGAATGAAACGATACTGGCAATGATGGTTCTTTTTGATGTACTTCACCTGGTAACTACTAATAAAATTAATTAAATTGATTGGTCCGGTAAACACAATTTAAGGGTGGAAACCCTTAGATTGTGTTTACCTTAAAATATCTAACTTTGAACTTACTTTGATGCTCTACAGTAACAACAGATGATATAAAGTGTTGTTTATTTCAATTTAATTCCAAGATTGAGATAGCCGTGATAATTGAATGTGAGTTTGATCTTAGATAAGATTTCAATTCGGCGCAGATTGGGTTACAATCGTGTTGGAAGAGTTACTTCGATAAGTTACCGTATGTATGCTGGTTTTTATGTAATTGAGGCAGCAAACGCGCTTGTCCATCTAATTATAACTAATCACATACGAACTTTGACTCTTCTAGACATCTGTGAGAAATGTTTGATAAAAAAAATGTAGTGATAGAATTCACATAGTTCGTACACTCCGTGAAGCAATTCTTGTGTTTAGGTTTTGACGTGGTTGCCGGTTTTTTTTTTATTGTGTAAAGGTAGCAAACGAGCATGCAGTCCACCTGATCGTAAGTAGCTACTGCCTCCCATGGACATCAGTAATCATCCTCAAGTACGATTGAGTCATACCTAAGTTTGATCACAGATGCGTTAGTACCCCTGAGGACTAAGATGTTCACCTCGCGTTTAAGTATAGCCGGCAACCACGCCTCTCCATACCGAAACACAATTAATTGCTTCACGGAGGATTATGAGGGTGGCGGTGGTACCTCCCCGGTCGAACCACATGAGTTCTACCACCTGGCAAAAAGTAATGTAATGTGATCCATATTCAAGTAATCCATATAATTTTATCATTGGATAACATAACATCCATGATCGTGCTCTTGGCTATCGATTTAACCCTCTAATGCTCATTTTCCCTCTCGCAGTGAGACTTATCATACCATGGGATATAATTACACCAATCTGGACTACGAACTTATCCCTTAACGAGCGTGGAAATCGGTCCCAAGAGGCGATTTAACCCTCCAGAAATAGCTACTGGCAACATCAGCCGACTAAATGATATTTTCATGCTAGCGTAACGTTATTAAATATTAAAACCACAAATTGTATGAAACACGCGCACATTTGTGACTTCGAGGAGGATTTGTGTAGAGTGTTAATTTATTGTAGTTTTTTTATTATTTTACAGATGATCATGATTATATTCATGATCATAATCATGAATAGAGTTACAATCGGAATCCAAATCAGAATCACTACTGAAATAGCACAACAACAGATTAAAAGTCAATAATTGGCTCTGGTCTTACCTTCCAGTTTATTTAAATCTTGCTGTTCGTATTATTTGCCTGTCAACCTGTTCATACAATGACGCGCTCTATTCTTATTCCCATTCCACGTATAACTGTAAGTGACTTTTCAATTAGGGTCCGGATTACGTATTCTCAGAAATAATTGGTCTCCCACTCGTGTACTGATAATTGTTTACTTTAAATTAATGCCATTACTTTAAAATTCCTAGCAGTTACTAACGTGCTCGAAAACTAACCCAGTAACCGCTTTTTATGTGAAAGGATGTCGCTTCCATTTGCACTTAACCAATTGTAATAGCCTAGTACTCATAGCTCGTCTATAGGCTTCCCTTTGTAGTCGATGCAATGAATAAAAACAAAGATATAAAATAAAGACCTCAATTTCAAAGAGAATCAGAAACAGAAACAGAAACAGAAACACACACATCAGAAACAGAAACAGAAACAGACACCGAAATAGAAACATAAACAGAAACCTACATGATGTTATAGCTACCAAGTAGCAGCACTTAATATTTGCCTGTCAACCTGCTCATGCAATGACAAGCATTCTATTCTCATTCCTACTCCACGTTTAGAACTGTAAGTGACTTTTCAATTTGGGTCCGGATTACGTATTCTCCGAAGTAATTGGTCTCGCAGTCGTGTACTGCTAATTGCTTACTTTAAATTAATGCCATACTTTAATATTCCTAACTTTACTAACGTGCATGTTTAAAGAGTAAAAACAGAAATGAGTGCTCCAATTAAAGTTTGCATGTATTTGCATGGAAATGATTCAATATCAATGTTAGGGATGATCCAATATCATTGATTTTTTTTGCAACATTTGTTTCAAATTAATGATATCACGAGAATGTCCTAAAATCTCATTTCCATTCCAATCGCAGCTTCAAACGCGTACGTACAGAAGGTATTTGCAGCCAAAGCTATTTCATTATTTGACAAAACCCTTATTTCGTTCGGATTACTCGGTTATATCGTGTTTTATAACATTTTTAACTGACTTCACAAAATAAGGTTCGTTCAAAAGTCGTTCTTATTTCGTTTGTGGTAACATCAGAATTTTGAAATTTTGGAATGAAAAATCATCTTTTTTATTTAAAGGGTGTACTTAAAGAAAGAAAATTAATAGTGGTACAATATATTTATACAAGGGGCGGATGAAAATATATACAAAGTTAGGTTAAAATTACTTCGCAAAAATCCACGTGCACCATGTAATATGGTATCTATTTTTAGACATATGCAATATGTTCCAGTACTAAAACTAGGTATATACCATCATACATGGTACACGCGGATTGTTGCGAAATATATTTATCTAACTTTATAGCATGAATTTAAGCAAAATAATACTTGATACTATTGACTTTCGAAAATATATACTTTTAAAAATAACTACTATTTTGTATATTTTAATTATAAAAATAAAATGTCTTGTTTAACATTTGCTGAGTGATTTTATTGTGCACGGAGCGAGTGCCTCATCACTCGTTGAAAATACGTGCAACAGGTTTTTGGAATTACTGAATTTTTGTTTGCTTTAATAAAATGGAAAATGTGCACATTCTCTGATAAAATTGTGTCTGTTTTTTGAGTCATTCATTACTTTTAACGGTATGAAAAAATATTGGATTGAAGTCCATGAATAATCTTCAATTCACACACAAACATGTATGTGACATACACAACCTCTATAAAATAAACTCCCAATTCTTTTACACAAGTTCTAAATCCGAACAAAGTAGTTCTGCAAATAATTTAGAAAGGAAATATATTCGTTTGTCTCTATTATCAAAATCATTGGGACTTGAATAAATGTTATACTAATTCCAACATCTAAACTTACAAAATGAAAAATAACATTTACTTGTATAGTCAAATCAGCTTAAATAAGTTTTTGCATATATGTAGTTGTGTATATGTATATAAACACAGTGAGTGAAACCGAAATGAATCGGTTTGCACTGACACTTACTCTTCTGTCAATAAAGTAACGTTAGAAAAGGCATGTCACGACATTTTGTTTGTTTTTTTTTCTTACGTATTAAATCACTAATCAAAAAAAACAAATCCATAACTTTAGAGGAATGGAGAAATTTTTATCTACATGCTATTGAAGAGCAAAATTAGTTTTAGAGTAGAGATGAAACTTTAAATACAATGCTAGAACGAATTATTATTAACATTAATGGTACATCGAATGAACGAAAGAACAAAGATGACTAAGAAACGTCTGTAGTTGACGATTGATCATAATTAAAAATTATGTCTGTTTAATATTAAACCTATTAAAAGTAATACAAAAACAATATTTACTTATTTATCGACATACCGTACTCTACTAAATAAACAAAAACATCTCCAAGCTGATTTTACTGTGCTTGTGTACAAAATATTTAATTACAAGTTGTTTATGAAAATGTTAGCAATTTCATCCCGAGAGAAGCAGAAAACAATCTCGCCAGCGCACGTTCGATCAACGTCACGGTTGAAGTCACTAAACGGCAATGGATCTTATGTAAGATGTTTTCTCGTAATATCCTTTCAAAATGCTGGATACTCGTAGCAAAGATTCCATCTTGTTTATGCAGCTGGAACTATGTTTAATATCTGCTTAGTGAAAAACGCAACGTCTGTCTCTTGCAAAACTAGAAACTATTTTCAGACATATTCACTTCAACGGTGTTTACATTTAATCTTTGCTTTTATGTATATTAGAAGTGTTTCATTAGAAAAAGAAAAAGTATGTGTCTGTGTGTCTAATTGTCTATACATGTGTAAAAACAAAGTGTTCAATTCTATAATTGAACACTTATTAACAAAGTGTGTAGGTAAGATTACTGGTGCAAGCAAAGTGCCTTGTAACACTCCCAACTATAATTGATATAAGACTTACGACTAAATAATATAAAATGTAAACTTACATAGAAATATTCAGGAAGACAGATAAGAGGAACTCGTTGTATATCGCCATGGATATGAACCTGCTCTCGTTGAACTCCGACGGTGCTTTCCGCACCATGATACAGAGTCGAATGCCCCACATTAGGAAAATCACTTCCACTGCAAATAAACAAAAATTGTTAAATTTATAATTTATTATAATTCTAACATTTATTTAAGAATTATTTTTATACTAATTTAAAAAATTGTGACAGATTAGTGGTTTACATTTTGAAAACACTGAGTTTTGGGTTTAAATTCTGCGCACACTATTTATAAGAAAATATACAAGTTGCGATGACGATGATGATAATTTTTATTACTGTTTCTTTAGTTTGCCAGGTCATAGAACTATTCTTGTAATTTCTTATAATCCTTCGTGAAGAAATTCTTGTGCGTCGCTTTTGGAATGGCATCGTTGCCGGATATACTTACACACAAGGCGTTTTTCACATCTTAATCCTCAGGGGTAGCGACACATCTGTGGTTACTTTCAAGTACCTACGTAACAATCTTGCTTGGGTTGCTGGACTCCATGGTCATCACTAGTCCCTCACATGAAACACGCCCATAGGCAAATAATTAGTTGTACTCGATGCTCTTTTGTTTCTTTTATGCCATAAAAACTAATGTCCTGCCACTAAATAGTTGTATAAAGTATTGTATAATAATCACTATAACAGGTAAGCAAAAGTTGTCATAAACAATATTATAAGGAGCGAAATATATTTGTGATATTCTTAAAAAATCTTATATCCTAACATATCTTGTACGTTTAGGATAAATGTAAAATTTGTTTCAGCAACGGCGGCAGCATCTTATTCAAAGAATCCTGAATATTTCTACAATAAAAGATTTTAAACGATATTTTAGAATTTTGAAATAATTCAACGAAAGTATGATATAAAATATGCTAAGAATCCTTGAATTCAGCCGAAAATATGTATGTGAAACGACACTAGGTTTTAGATTTATGAAAAGAGTGGAATTATAGTATTTTTAAATTGAGACTATGATATTTTGATTTAACTTTTGCTTATAGGTAAGTCCATCTGGAATTAATAGCCATCGTACATTAACATACGGTAGAAAACTTTTTACAATTTAAAATAACTAATAAAACGGTAATGTGTTGGAACATCTATTTCAATCGTTATATTTTATGATATTCGTTTTATTTTGTAAGCGATCATGAATCAAACATTTGGAAATATTTGTGTAGCGTAGCGATTGAACAAAAATATCACGTGCTCTTTTGTCGTTTAGTGAAAATTGTTTTACAAAGCGTGACGTATGCATAAATCAAAAGAATGTTTTTTATTGTTTGCGAAAAAATATCATGTAAACAATGATTTATTATTATTTGTAACAATTTTTATTTTCATTTATTTCTCTCGGTTTATTTTTCAATATCGTTTTATTATGTTTTTGTCCCATGGGGCATAAGAAATGGCTTTTATGTTAATCACCAAGCTTTTTCTTTTGATTTTTCATGAATTATGTGTGCATCAAAACATCGTCAAGAAATCTATACTGTCTATGCGGCGGACTGTGATCTAAATCTTTCGCATTGTGAAAAGAGTCTCGTGACCAGGAGTGATTAAAAATAATGATTTATCATTTTATTTATCATACAATGGTGGCAAACGAGCATATAGTCACTCTACAAGGGATGACTGCCACGCATAGGCACCAATAACCAACCCTGAGTAAGATTGATTGATTGGTAGCTACCCCTGAGGAATAAGATACGCTCCTTGTGTAAATAGTAATAGTGAGTAAAGTTGATAAGATTATGAAAAAAACTTACATATAGTAAACGAGTGATCCCACCAGTCAGTATTGCATAGATATGCCTTTAGGTCCTCCTTCGTCCTGCCGACGATGACCGCTGGGGGCGCCACTAGCGTTCTTATTGACAGAAGAACACAAGCCACCCCCACGATCACACCGATCCGTCGAAGAAGATACATATCCGATATCTTTACCGCCTTCGCCGATCTTACTTGGAATATCACGGATATCCTGAGAACAAAATATTCTGAAAATAGTTTACCAATATTGATATGGGAAACTTACAGTTTCTGTGGAGGATGGAGATTTATGGTCTAAGTTCTTTTTATACTTAGAGGACATATGTGCATAGAAATAGGTTGTGATGAGTATGAAGCAAAAATTGTTAGCTCTGGAATTGTGAATAAGTTTGGTGAATATTTTTATTAAATTGTAGCATGTGGTGATAATTGCTTATAGGTTATATGTAAAGACTATTATAATTATTATTTTACCATCACGGCAGCGTAATTAACTAAAATCGCAATGTAGTTTGAACATAATTGAATCTGTCACCCAATTTACTAGTTTTGGCACAGTTCCCCTAGACACCGTGATACTGTGAAATTGCTAGACACCCATTGACCTCTGACATTTCATGACCTTTGCTTCACTTTTACCTATATCTTAAAATTGGCAACTGTGACCAAATTGACATGAACACGTATAGGGTATATTTTATGTGAACTATTTCTCCATTAAAATATATTTTTACAATACAATATTGTATATTCATTACTCCTTATGGAACTCAATATAAGAAAAACAATAATATAGAGGAGAGTATGAGTAGTGTTTGTATGAGGAGAGTTATGAAAGTGGAAGAAGCTAGGCAAGTTATCAGAATCGTGCCATTTGGCACTCAATACTCTCTGCCTACCCCGTTAGGGATTTGGCGTGAAGATGTGTGTGTGTTAAAGAGAGTATTTTAGGTTTATCGCAAGAGTAGAAAGTAAAAAAAGAGAAAGAACTCTATATGAGATGTTGAAAGTTAAGATGATAATTTAACATTTATAATAATCCTTGTATTACATGACAAAGATAATACTGAAACAGAAAGGTGGAAAAAGGAGATATCCAAAATGTAAAACGACCTAGAAACGGTTGTAGTAAACTGCCTCTCTTCAAATTACTTACAGTTAAGTGCTATTACTATCTTGATGCCTTCACCGCTAAATGATTCAGATAGCAATAGAATTAATGGGTACTTAAGTGTAAATGACAGTTTGGTTCGAGCGCTAGATTGAAATTGCTTGAGAATCGAAATTATTCATATCAAAGATGTTTAAATGAAATATCTTGGTATTTAGACCGAATAACATGTATTATTTGAGAAATACAAAGAATGTTCTCTCATACACAAATATGTAACAACGATACTGACAATCTTAATAACGAATCATAAAAAATATACTGAGAAAATTGAACTAATGTAATTGGCACAATGGATTTCAGTTTGAATATGTGGTTCGCAGACTATAAATGTTATAGATCTGTATCGAATACGGTGTTAGTATATTTTGTATATTTATAAATATAAATGGTAAGTATGTTATATATGTATAATTTAAATAGCTAAATAGTTACTTTATTAGTTTTTCAAATTTTATTGTTACAGGTATCTTATTTACAACATATTAAGGATTGACTTCTCGTTTAAACTGTAAGATAGAATAAGATCTTTTAGATTAAACTTCTCACCTCCAAGTCTTCAACATTAAGGCACCATACGTGAGGCAAAATCCGACCTCACGAAGCCAGACCCTGGCAGTACAGGTGAACACAGTGGGACGCCCATACATGACAAGGGTGGTGCAGTATATGAGTAGAGCACCCAGTACTATGACCCTCAGAAGCGCTGGACTGGCAGCACGAACAACCTGGATAACAAAGAATTACTATATTATTATTGTTCTAAAGGTCCAAAAACCAATACTCACAAAATCATGAAAGAACGTTAAAACGTACAGTCTTTGGCAATATAAGGTATATTATATAAACTAACTAAAGAGGTAGGTACAGACATTATAAAAAGATAAAGTTTGCAGGAGAATAAATTGCGGGACATTTGACGGATTTTTTTTATGTAAAGATAGCAAACGAGCATGTACGTGATGATAAGTGGTCACCCCGCCCACGGACATTATTAAGCATCCCCAAGTACGATCAAATCGTACCTGAAGTTGACCACAGGTACCCCTGAGGATTAAGATTTTTGCGTCATGTGTAAGTATAGCCGGCAATCACGCATCTCCGAACGAAGGAATTACTTCAAGGTGGATTATGAGGGTGGTGGTAGTACGTACTCGGTAAACAACACGAATTCTACCACCTAATACCTTTCTATTCTACCATTAAGACTGATGGGAAAGGTATAGTGAAAAACCTTCCAAGTGCGAGCCGGACTCGCGCATAGAGGGTTCCTTACCATTATTTATAAAAAAAAACAACGAAAAAATCACGTTCATTGTATGGGAACCCCACTTAAATATAGAAATATTTATTTCTATTATTCTGTTTTATAGCGGCAACAGAATACATCATCTGTGAAAATTTCAACTGTCTATAGCTAGACACGGTTTATGAGATACACCTGATGACTTATGAGATACACCTGATGACAGACAGGCGGACAGCGGATTCTTAGTAATAGTCACGTTTTTACCCTTTTGGTACGGACCCCTAAAAACGATTGAAATAAGTATTTAGCGTAAGCGACATAAAGTCTAAAGCGGCGTTAATTTAATTTCAAACATATTTATCTAAACAAAGTTGTAATAAACAAGAAACAGTGAAATAAACTCTCTTACAAGATGTCTTCGTGCGTCACAAATTTTAATTACGCCAATCGGCAATTGACTAAACAAAATGTACGAAAATTAATTCCTACTTTAGTTCTCATTACAATATACCTATTGTCGTTTGGGAAATGTAATTTCAAACTCGTATAAATTCCAATGACTTGTCCAATGGCTACTAATATAATATATTCTGTTTCATGCATGGATGATTAGAAAACTCATTACGCAACAGAATTTCGACCTTTTATAGTCACCCTATTCGTGTTGATATTGTGAATAATTTATAAGTACGTTTTCAGAAATAAGTCAAACTAACGTGTGTACAAATTTTCCAGCTTATGCATCAGTACGAAGAAATTTTGAAAATTACTGGAATATATGTGGTTGGTCTCAGGAATTAATGAAAATTACTGGAAATTACTTGAATATATAATATGATTAGTACAATTTAATCAATCAATGTACAAGGATTGGTCACTAATATTCTTAGTATCATCGGAAGTGGTCATTACCGCCACACCAGGAGGACTGCGGGCTCGTTTGCTTCCTTTACGCTATAAAAATCGCTTATCTACCTATATTATAAATTAATCAATCATTTTTATTAACACTTACCCTGACATGTCCATACTTGATGGTAAAGTAAACGATGAAAGGAAGACAGGAGATGACGAAGCAAGCCAACGCGAAGATGGTGCTCCTGACCACCCAGTTAAGAGCTGCCACGCAAGGGGACCCGTCGACGCAGGCCTCACAGCCCTCCGCACATGGCAGGCACTCGAAAGCAGTTATCTTGGAGTACAGATTCCGTTGTTGCTGTTGAAGAAAAGGGAGGAGTGAGATTAAAAAATATAATGCAATGCGCACCTCTGTTTACAAGATAATAAGAAATAAATATGTGTAATACTTTTTTACAGTAAATGATTCAAAAGTGCTATGGTATTTTGATGATTTTTTAGCTAAAATTACGAAGAGGCAGGAGTTAAATGGATAGATGGATTGGGGCGCCTTAGTTATAAGTTCCGTTGACACCTCAAAGGGCACGAAATCTTAATAATCATATAAATAGGAATGTACGCATATTTCCCATGTTAACTATGTTTGGTTCATATATTTTATGTATGCTTGTTTGAACAGCAGAGTAGTATCCGATTACCGATAAACGTTTGCACTGTCATTTCGACAGTCACAGATTCGATAATGCCAGTAACACGCAGCGTAATTGGCACGAATCGCGTATCTATGCTAATAAGCGTATTTGAAGTGCCTAAGTGTTAAGTACTTGTGCTACTAATACCAAGTAACTATTCATTGCTCGTAACGAATATCACTCATATTAAGCTTGAGTGTTGAAAGACTAGTATTTAAGCAAATTATGAAATAAACACTTATTTTATCTATAACATGGCTATAAAAACATATCTTGTAAGTAAGTTTAAACAATTAAAAAGACAAAGACAATATAAACAATCAAACAACACAGTACAGTATTAAAACACAAATTAAAAACAAGTAGGTAAAAAAGAAAAGCGTTTGTTTTCACTCTGTAGAATATATTTATTATCACAAATTGGATGTAGACATACGTTTTTGCAATATTTATAGTCGCGAAATCCATTTATCCTCTTAACTATGTTGCTTGTTCTTTGTCCCATATTCCTATTTCATGAGACTCTTTAAACAACAAACTTGTGTGTGATTCTCGATAACAACTTGCACTGTCATTTCGATTGTCACAGATCCGATAATACCAGTAATACGCAGCGTAATTGGCACGAATCGCGTATCTATGCTAATAAGCTTATTCGCAGTGCATACGTGTTAATTACTGGTGCTACTTATGCCGAGTAACTATTCTTTGCCCGTAACTAATAACACTCGGTGGAGGCTTGACTGTTGATAGACTAGAATATTAAGAAATAAAGAAAAAAAAGTACTTATTTTAACTATTAAAAATAAAAACAATTAAAAAAAAAACAGAAAAGATAAACAATAAAATATCACAACTAAATATTAAAACAAAAATTAAAAACGACTATCGAAAAATAATGGTTATTGCTTAGTATTTAGTCTGTAGAATAATAACAATACGTATTATTATAGTATATATCACTTAATTAACGTTTTTTGTTAACTTTGCTTCGTGTATTCAGATTCCAGTTCCTACTTAATGTATATTATTATGTGCTTATATAAACAGCAAACTAGAATCTGATTACCGATAACAACTTGCACTGTCATTTTGATAGTCACAGATCCGATAATACCAGTAATACGCAGGGTATTACTGGTAATTGGCACGGATCGCGTATCTATGCTAATAAGCGTATTTGCTGTGCCTACGTATTAAGCACTTGTGCTAGTAATGCCGAGTAACTATTCTTTGCTCTTATCGAATAACAGTCGGTGAAGGCTTGGCTATTGATAGACTAGAGTATCTTTACTAATATTATAAAGCTTGTTTGTTTGTTTGTGTGTTTGTTTGCTTGAACGCGCTAATCTCAGGAACTGCTGATCCGATTCGATCGAAATTTCTTTCAGTGTTAGATATCCCATTTATCGAGGAAGGCTATGGGCTATATATTATCACGCTAAGACCAATATGAGCGGAGTATCAACGAAAAAAGTTGCAAAAACGGGAAAAAATTGACCCACTATCTCTTATGTGATACAAAGGTTAGCTTGTAAAGAAATAAAGAAAAAAACACTTATTTCGTCTATAATACGACTATATTAACATGTCTTGTAAGGTAAGATAAACAATTAAAAAGTAAAATACAATATAAATAATCAAACAACACAATATAATATTAAAACATATAATCAAAATTAAACCATATTCCTATTTCATGAGACTGTTTAAACAGCAAACTAGTATCTGATTAGCGATAACCGCTTGCATTGTCATTTCGACAGTCACAGATCCGATAGTGCCAACAATACGCAGCGTAATGGCACGAATCGCGTATCTATGCTAATAAGCCTATTTGCAGTATCTATGTGTCAAGTACTTGTGGTACTAATGCCGAGTAACTACCCTTCGCTCGTAACGAATGACATACGATATAGAATTGAATTTTAATAGACTCGAGTATAAAGAAATAAATTAAAAAACACCTATTTTATGTATAACATACAGCACTTCTAAGAGGGTTATTTAAACTATTAATAAGAAAAAACAGACGAGATATACAACAAAATATTAAAATAATAAATATTTTTAAACAAAAAATAAAACTGACTTCAAAATGCA
>DWNR01001816.1:0-14250 GCA_018250455.1 Polygonus leo | reverse complement strand
TCCCTTTCAAATGTCATTTTTGTTTGATACGCCATATTTGTTTACCATTTGAGTCAAGTTAAAAAAAATGGACTATATTTCTGTGTACCCCAAAGGTGTTTTCAAAATTTCAGTCCTTAACGTGGGTAATTAAAAAAAGGCTACACTTTGAGTTACGATGATGATTGTATGACATTTATAATAACTCACACATAATTTTCTAATGATTCGAAACGTCCTCAAAATATTAAGATACAATACAAAATGTCAAGTATGTGCTCTTGAAAACTAAATTAATAGCTTATTAAATCCAAATATAACTTCGTGAGTAAGGATTAGAATGGATACGAAAGGTCGATAAATATTGTTTTGAGAATATTTTTTCCTTAACGAAGAATGCTCGAAAAAGTTATTTTTAAGTAATGTCGAAATCATATTAGTTGTGTTACGGGAGCGTTCATTTGTAAGGTGTTCATTGCTTACGCGTTACGTGATTATTATTGAGTCGTTAAGGTTCAAATTCGATTAAATTTAAAGACCTCCTGAGATGCAGCCGCCATAAAATCCGACCTAAGAGGCGTTCAGATCAGACGTCAAAGTACCTACCTACTGGGTGCGGTGATCTCCAAAATAGAATCATTTTCGGTACGTTGACGTTACATTCGGCTTTTGATGCAACCCTGGTAAAGGGCGACGAATATTAATTTGAGCTAAACATTTTTAACAAAATTCAGAACCCAGGTGGAGTACTTAAAGTATATGTATATAAATATAACCTTATTATTTCCATCGTCTGTTTTAACATAAAATATTATTATAAAGAGTAAATATCTCCTTATGGAATAGGAGCTTAAATCCTTAATTATGACTACAAGTATTCTCATCTTTGTATATTGTAGACTCTTTTCGCCTACGGCCCCATATTTTAATATAGTGGGACTGAGTATACTTATTAAGACTATAATTAGTACAATTTAACATACAACGTGTAAATTATTAGGATAATTTAGTGAGTCAACGAATGGCAAAAGATCGATTAAAATCTTATAAGATTCCACGTAATTCTATTATAATGACATCGCTCAATGCTTTATTTCTTTATCCTTGCACTAGATGGCGCTGATTACATAAAATACTACAACAAAAAATAAATAACACTATTTTATTGATCGTTGTTTTGTATTTGGAGTTGTTATGTGAATACAGACAGATGACACTTCTATTTAAGATTTGCTATGGATGTCCAAGTGTTGTAGCCAATTTATCAAGTGGACTATGCTCGCTTACCACTCCAATAACGTAAAAAATATTCCAATACATTAAAGTATTATGGCCGCTGCGTGTGACTGACTCATCAACGCAGGACGCTTACCTTTGTAATGGGATTTATATAGACGATTTATGGCGGACAAATAACAAGATAAAATGAAGCAGACTAGAATAATAGGCCAAGTGAGGGAGGACTTGAACAGGAAGAGTTCCGTCCAAAATATTATGACGTTGTGACCAATCGGAATTTAGTTTTGTACGCCCCGAATAACTGGGATATCATTGTTAGAAAATTAATATAAATGAAAGTTAGTTTATTATTTACTTTTTGTAAGTTTATTATAATTTGTTTTCATGGTACTTATAATATTTGTGAAAAAACAGATGTTTAACTATTATGATTCAAGAGATAAAGCCTGTCCCATACAGACAGACGGACCTACAGACAACGATGTCTTAGTAATCATAGATTCTGGCAGCTTTCGAGTACGGATCCCTAAAAATAAGACTAGAAAAACGAAGGGCTGAGACCGAGGCAAATGCACTCGAAACGAAATACCTCAGAGAAATGATTCGATTAAAAGTTCGCGTTCGTCAAATGATGTGTAAGGAGAATGTACAAGAGTTCAAAACACTAATTCAACAGCAGACGATGTTACACGAGCTCAGCTTTTGCTGAGAATTTGATCTTTTGTTTTTCTAACAGCTGCTACAGTTACAGACTCTTATCGAAAAATGAGGACTCGCCTGCCATATGCACGTCTTTTTATTAAGTTTTTATTTTTATGCTTATGATTAAATTCGATAAATGAATCATATACTGGTGCATAGTTAATATCATTGATTTATTTATTTAAAACTTTATTACTCACACAAACATACGTTAGAAACTTCCCTGCCAAGGCGACATTTTGGCGAAGCAGAAAACTTAAAAGGCGATTTTAAAAGAAGTATTAACTCTTATTAACACATTATTTTTTTATTAATGAGCGTTGCTTGGTTTTAAACTTTAAAGGGGTACGTTAAATACGATTTCAATATTTGCAAAGTTAGGCAATTATTGTATATAATAAAATCAATAATTGCAAGAGTTCTTGTTTAAAGCACAAGAATTGCAGCAGAAAAGCAACATTGCAAAGATGATCATACTTTTTGCTCGTGATGAAAAAGGATGTTAGCGTTACAAGTTTTCTTGGCAAACATCATTAATATTACCAGCAATATCTTTGAAGTAGCTCGTCGACAAAGCAATGACCATTACACGTCGGACATTACGAGTCCACACTCTGCTAATCTGGTCTATTTACTTCGCACTCGTGTTACTTTTCATCATCCAAGTTTTTCTTTGTTTTGAGTTAAACCAGTAATATTTACTACAAAAAGAGGTGAAATTTGCCTGTGCTTAGTTATTTCGCTGTCCGGGAAGCTAAGAATGTACGAAGGATTCTACAGAATCCCTGTTCAGGAGGAACGTCCTATCGCACTTTTCGTATACTCCAAAATAATATTTCTTTTTATAAATACTTCATGTATGAAAATTTATATAACCAAAGAATACTCTGACTATGTGAGTCAGAGAATTAATGAGTTTTAAGATTTTAAATATTTATACTAGGACTATCCTTCAAACAGGAAGCTCATGATTTTATAAGGCAAATAGATAATACCACGGTCTTTGCATAAATGTTACAGTTAACTCAATTATGTCCCAATGAATCTAATTTCCGAAGCAAAATGTTAAGCGAAGTCCGAACGTTTACTATATAGGTCGAGAAAAGTTTCCTGCTGAATAATCGTACAGGTTTTTAATTTGTCGATATAGTTCGTTTTGGATGTTTGTGTATTTTGATAACTAAAGCTAAATATTTTTACTTGGTAGTGGATTGTGATGAAGTGTTGAAGAATGCTATTAAAATGCACTAAATAACGCGAGTTCAGTCGAAGAGTTCATCGAGCGAGCCTTGTGACTCATAAACAGCGTACCTGTAACTTGTTGAAGCTCCGAGGTATGCGAAACATCCGCTCAAACCTAGAAATATAGTACTGGCCATTGTCATCAATTTCCTTTTGCAAATGTATGCTGTGAATCGCAAAAATACGATTACGCAACTTAATCGTGACCTCACGTCGGGGCCGTCTAGGCGGAAACGTCAAATGTTCGGCAATGGGCTCGCAGACGCTGCTTTATCAACATCTTGACGTTCGTGGTGGCCTGGTACCCGCGCCCACTGTTCCCCACCTTATCAATGTCGCGTACGCCATTATAAACACTCTACTCCTCACATAAAAGACGATTGTAGCGTGTGATTACGATTGCGCGTGTGTCAACCGCGCCGCCGACCGTAAGCAATAACATTCCACAGCCGCGTATACCTAAAACAACTTTGATATTTCGCCGGCGTACAAAAATACGTAATCCCGCCGTCTTTTTGTGAAATCGAATAGGGTTGTAACTGGACCTAAATGTCGAAAATTATCAGCCATGTTCCGAGTAAAAATGTCAAATGTACACGAAACGTTATTTGCCTTGCTCGTTACGTGCATCCCTACACGGAAGGTGAAGTTAGGTAACTAAGGTCTATGTCACTGCACCACGAGATAACCGGGTTGATAACCGATAACAGGAATATTATCGCTGTAATGTAAATCTCGCTGCGGTTACAAAAACTCACAGGTAGGTATTGCACAATCTAACGATTTTGACTTCAAAGTGTACTAAGCTTGCATGTTTGATGTTATATTTGTAAGTTAATACTTTTATCGATTCTCGATTGCGCAGCTGATATGGAATGTTTGTTCAAAAAATTTTTGGAAGTCGAAAACTTAAAAAGATCGTTTTTGTTTATGTTCGAAGTAAATTTGCGTACAATAGCGTACCTTTTAGTAACCACATTTTATATTCCGCTGTTCATTGTCTCATAAATTTTAAGGCAACGACGTCTTCCTGAATGGATCAATTCCATTCACAAAATTACCTAGTACAGAGGAGACCGAACTCGCGTCGAACACTAAGCAGAGATGCGATATTTATAAAACGACAACTGTTGTATTATTTATGAAATGTACGACCTCAATTTGTAGGAATCCAGTGCGTTAGACGCAACCGCGGATATCGTAGCTTCGATTGTTTAACGAGTACCAGGCGTTTATAAGCTATCAGGAGCATACTAACTGGCCGAGAGCTCGGTGATTAGGAGCGTTTACCGTGAGAGTTGGCGACGGGCCAAGCGGGCCACGCCGGTGCGTTCACCCACGGGCGCACACCTCGTAAAGATAATTAACAACGATTGTTTTTATAAGCCACGCGAGGCGATACTCGACAATATTTTGACTGGTATCCCCGCTTTATTCGAGCGACGTGGCTTATCGTTTTGTGATTCAGTGAAATGTTCCAACGAAATTATTGGGCGCTCGAGCCGGCCTGTGCCTAACGTTTCGTCAACACAAATGTTGCTCGCTCCAGCTTGTCCTTGACCTTGGGCTTTGATACACATGTCATGTATATATAATAAATCATTATATATACATGACATGTGCGTTTTGCGTGTCCGTAAGACCGTTGATCTTTATTTCGTGAACGAATTATTAGGGTTTAAAGCAAAACGTGAAGAAACTAACATCGTTTAAGAAGTCTTGGCTGTTAATCTGTCACTCGAGCAGATGATATATGAATTTAATATTTCTCAGAAAGTTAACGTCGGACGAGAACGCGGGCGAAAACTAGCAATGTAATAAATCTGCTATGTGATTGTCTATTTCATATTTGAAATCTACAAGGCTGATTAATACATAAGGAATTCTTAACATCTATCTCTATGTAGCCACAGCCGGTATTTTTATAACCTACTATTATGTTATGATCTTGATTAATTATAAAACAAATGTTATTAACATAGCAACCAGCTCTCTACGAGGTACCTACTGGATTTTATGCCCTACACATTAATATTGGCTGTTCGTAAATATCTGCTTGTCAACGGGCAAGATTTGAGGATGCGATTGCGTAATATAGGTCAAGGGATGACATCATGGATCTATTTTTTGGATAGTTCTTATATGTATAATTTTATTATATGACAAACTCAATGATACACTACACTAACATAGACAATGCGCAGATTTATTATAAAATAAATTATTTATTTTGAAGGCATATCGTAAATGGTAAATATTTCGTGTTTTTATCATGTATTCGTATGCTAACTCCATATTGAGGTGTGTGGTAAACTCGTAGTTTCGGGGAGGTACCGCCTTTCCCGAATTAAGGACAAACTCTTAGTCTTACTGTCTCCACGGACTACATGCTCGTTTGCATCTCTTAAGGATATAAATATGTATATGATGTTAAAGTTTAGCACAATCTTTAGTCAACTGTATCATGTACGTGTGAATTCACACCTGACTGTAGAGTGACAGAGAGCATTGAACTATTATGTTTGGCACAAATCGTCATTTATCTTTTAAATGTTATTTTCGTACGGAAGACGGCCACACTTCCGAAAGAAAATAACACGTACTGTCATTTCCTTCTGAAAATTCTTAGTTAATAGAAGGGAGAGATGCTTGTTCTTATGAAGTCCTGGTACATATGAAGGTGGGGAAAACTCGCTGGGGAAAAGTTTAAGAGACACTCTAGTTGAGTTAAGCCAGAAATACCTTTATGTGTTTTTTTATATTGTTTATGTTTTTATTGGTATCGTAACACATATTTTAGAATTTATGATATCCAAAGCTCAAAACTCACACAATTATACACAACATCTGTATACAGAAATAAGTTCTTTATAGTATCATATCGCATCCTTCTATCAATGACACTTCAAAACTCAAAATACTGAAAATGAGTACAAACAAACCAACGTCCATTATAGCCTATTAACATTTTTGTCAATGGTCATCTGATGGCATTTAGCCTGCTGGCCAGTAGCCTGCTTCCATTTACTGGACATATAGTCCCTGCTTAATGAAATGCTCATTATTGGTCTCTCACTATTGTTCGAATTAATTCGACGTTTACCAAACGATTTTAGCTTTTCACCGCACCAATACAGCGTCAAATTAACACTTAGCAACGATTCAATTGACTCTATCCAGTGTATTATTTTAATTGGTTAATTTGTTGACCGACCGAAGTAGTATGTGTCATCGTAGCAATTATATTATGAGTTAGTTATGAGTTCCGGAATTGAACCCGTGATCCCCAATTGTATCATATATTCCAATAAGTTTAATCTTACTTATACTTTTTATTGTAGTAGTGCTTCAGAGTGAATTTATTTATTTATTCCACAATGGTGTAAATGGTTATTTCGCTTATCAGACTCCTGTAGGATCACTCTGTACTTCCGTCAAAAAAGTTTCGGAACCGTCTGAAAAACATAACGTAAATTAACTGTATGACTTACGGACGGAAAGGTTTCGAACCGGCTTAAAGCCATATAGAGTATGCTTTATCTGTTAGATGACAATGATCGTTGATCCTCCGTTAGTTTATGCCGTCTAATTCTTTCCGTAAGGTCATACAGAGTAGGAAATTCTCGAAACTTTGTACAAAACTACGGGTTTCGGGCGTACAGAATGACCGTACCGAACATCATCTCATTACTTAGTGAGTGTTGAGTATTAAGGGGGGATCACGCTCAAGAGACGAATGTCCGACTCGCTCTAATCAATATTAATACCGCCCTTAAAGTCCTTCTGCGTCCAATTGACCCAGTAACAAAAGTTTGCATGCCAACATCGCCCGATATATTGCAAATTGGATGAGCTGAGACATGGTGCTACACAAGTAATTGAGATGTTCTTGGTAGCAGATTTATCGGACTCTTCTGTTTATTTGTTTTTATTCTGATAAATGCCTAAATTGCCACAGTATTAGAAAACAAGTGTTTACTGAAGCAAATAGGCGTCTTTAATGAACTCTAAGTGGATATACCAGGTAGCGGCTATACTATACATATTGTACGCCTGGAATCTTCTTAGTACTCTGAAAACGTCTTAGTGCAGACATCGCGTCAGTGGTCAACCTCAGACGTACCGTATGCTTGAATCGCAATTCCTTCATACTTCGAGTTCCTAAACATCCATCGGCTGTTTACCACTACTGACTTCGGTAGAGTTTCGGCTTAGATAAATGTGAAAGCTTTTCTATAGTAAAGTTAAACGTTTAATAAGAGTTAGCATTATATTTAGTCTTCAAAGATTATGCAACAGCGATCACATACGAGTCACAATTAGATTCTTGGTACCGAGTCATCAGCATGCGAAGAATCCTTGTCGGGTCATTGACTCATTAAATTATGAATTTGCCCGATTTTATCTCGAATCCGGTTAGTTTTGAGTTAGTCTAATACCTACGTAGCCTTCGTTGTTACGAGTAGGTCACCTACGTGGCGGGCGTTGGGTAAACTTCAAATAACTAGTTTTGTTGCGAATGTATAGTGTAGATGCTTATCGGAATATACGCGGTCGTGGACCGATATGTCACGATTTTTATATTTGGGTTTATATGGACAAAGACGTAGCCGACGAGGTGAGAGACAAGAGGTTTATGTCTTTGTTTAGGAAAAAAATAGCTCCAAAAATTTTGTTACCAATTTAGTACTTTGAACAATGAGAAGGCGGATGATGAAATGGGTGACCATTATTATTATTTTTATATTGTCCTTATAATTACAAAAATAAATTACGTATCTGTAGATTACTAAGCTAATATTGTATAAACCAAATATCTCAGAAAACTTGATTTTTCAACCTAATACGAAGTCGTGAAAACTCAAGATTTATATACTTGAAATTGGCATCGCTAAGACTGGCATACCTAAGAGATACTTTATTCCCTTCCCAACATTTCTTTGCCAAAAATCCGGACACGACATAAGAAACCGAAAATTTAAACGCACGGCATAAATTACCGAACCGACACTTACACTCAATAAAATTCGCAAACCACCGCATATTTTACGTACAACTTTACGAGCAATTAAAGTAAACACTTCTTCACAATTCAGAATTAAATGTTGATTAACGCACGATAAATTATTTTAACACTCCTGGGAGTCATTGGGCTCCAAACGAGAATTTTAAATCATAAATGGAGATGCGTAGAATTCTTCGTTTTCATAATGCTTCGTGTTCGAATGTTGCCCAGCCTGACATTTCCTTTTCAATACTACGCGACTGAGCTATGGTGTTTTATTATTATCAAGACACGAATATTAATTGCAAAACTGCAAATAACATTCCTATATTAAGACCAGTAGTGCCAATACATAAATTAAAACATAAATGAGTTTGAATTATAAGCCACACTTAAGGAAAAAATAATGAAAATGCTGAATTTGCTTCAAACCATGAAAAAGAAAATAGGGCGCTATTTTCGCTTCAATATTCGCATACTAGTTTTTCAAACGTGCGTGTTTGGAATGAAAAGGGATTCGCGAACTTACGAGTAGGTACCATATCGAAATTATCCCTTATATGAAAATTCTTTCTAATAAATACGTGTAATTTTCGACATGTGTTATATAAAACATCTTTACCTTCGTCTGTCATAATATAGTGCGTTATAAATGTGTTCAAAATCTTACACACGCTTTAAAATACGTATATGCTCAATATTTGGCTCACTAAATTAAAACTATAGATAAATTAAACCTATAGAAATACTGTGGGTATCTTTTGTTGCATATTTAAATCCAAAGCTCAGATGTACTTGCAGATATATCTTACTAGCTGTTGCCCGCATACAAACTGCAAAAACAACCCCTTAGGGGTCGAATTTCGCAAAATCCCGTCTAAGTGAGCACCTACGAGTACGTCCTAAAAAGTACTCCCACGCAAAATTTGAAACGCCTAGCACTTGTATTTTTTGAGATTAACTTGTTCGAAACATAAAATACAATTTTATTTCACACAAGCATGAAACCTTATTCAAATAAAAAGAAAAGTGTGTATTTAAGTAAAAGTTCTGTGTACCTATTGACCATTAAGTTGATACATGGTAGTGTCAAGATGTGATGCTCTGATGGTGATGTTAATGTGGTGGACGGTGGCAGGGGACCACCGAAGCCGATCGAGGACGGTGCAGTAGACCGAGGGAATTGTAGCTTTCTTTAAAGCTTTCCTTTGTTTACCATTAAAAGCTCCGTGATAATTGTTTTTGTCACTTTAAATTACCTTGACAATACATTTGCGTTTTAAGTTAATGTAGTCTTTAAATAAAGATTCTTTAAAACAAAATATGAATAAAATTGTTCGTAAATAAATAAAGTAAAGCCTTAATCAATAGTGAGTGGGAGTCAAAGGAAGAAGCACTTCACATAAAATTGATAGAATGACAAATATAACGTTTTATATCAAAATAAATTAAAGTTGCCTCTTACTGCTTCATTACGATCAAAATATTGATAAATATTATTAATGATACTTCGATCAATCTAACCTTTATCTACCACTGATATTATAAAAAATAAACCTGTATGGTTTATATGAAGTATAATCGAGCCTAAATTAGAAAAAAATATTGATATGACTTAAGAACGTCGAAAAATCTATGAATAAATCTATTTTTGTATTAATCATCGCTAAAACTTCGCAAAAATCCGGTCGGAGTCAGCCTTGATATTGTCAAACAAGTATTAGGTAATAGTATACTAAAATATGTCATAATGTATCGTAAATTTTCCCGCGTAACGGTCAAGAGTGGCGCGCGCGCAGTACGCCCACCAAATATCGACATCGAAAGCTGTGACGTCATTGTTATGAATATATCGTAGGTGTGGATATACATATATTTGACTAAAAAGTTCTAGCTATGTTTCCTTAATGGTTAAAAGATGGCGTTATTAGTTTACTTCAATAAACTTAAAGAAAATACATATAATTTAGGATTGAAATAAATATGAATACTGTTAACGTAAGTTTAAAAATTTAGTAACGTTTTCCTTAATCCGCAATAGATGGCGTTAGTGAGTCACGTCTATAAAGTTAAAGGCCTCTACCCACTATACCGTTACGTAGTATTATTGTGCTATGACTGTCGCTACTTTTACTATCGATTCGATCATGACACGCTTCGGTTTTGGTCGGAGACCGTAGGCTCTAGCTGGCGTAGCTTCATACTCATTCATATAAATAAATTTTTCACCCATGCCGATAAGTATACGGTCAACTATAATATAAATAAATACAAATTTATTTATATATTTGAAGTTTGAATGAACCTTACAATATGGAACAGTATAGTGTGCATATACCTTGAAAAGTCTGTTTGCTAATGGTTTGCTACGTATACACATAATAAAAGAGAAACCTTGTACAAAAGTAAGCGAGATACAAAACTGCCTACAAAGGCGCCGGAGCCACGTCTTTATCACTATATCTTGTCAAAGGCGCCATCTAATGTTTCTAAACGCAGACTCCGACAAATATTTAGAAGGAATGATCAAATTGTATTACGAACTATTATCCAACTTTGTCATAACCCATTATTGTCCTACTCTATTGTGCTTATGAACATAGTACAAGATGACATATACATAAAACTTTAAAAATATCACTAATTTATATATCTTTCTTATATCTCCGTGAATCCAAAATTTAAAAAAATCGAATCAAAACAGTTCTTCCATTCTTGTATATCCATTAACCCTCACCTATGTCTTCTAGACATTGAATAAGTCGATGCGACAGCTTGGCAATGAACTTACTTATAATCCTTATAACATTTTAAAGTAATTCGCATCTAAACTTGATATTTATCTTAAAAGATCTTGCAGGTATCTTCGTCACACACGAATCCGAAATAGATGTTATCATATTTAAGCTCAGCTTCGAACATTTCCATGGAAAAAATCCCATATCTCTTTCGAGGTGTTCACTCTTAACTTGGTATGACGGCCGATATCTTGTACTCGCTGAGGGTGCGTTTATAGGCTGTATGCCTATAACAGAACAGTAAGAAAATATATATCAAAAATAATTTGCAAATGAATGTAAAAAATAACATATATATACGGTTCGTAAAGGGCGACACCATTGCCTCATGCATTTTCGTCGCGTAGCAGTTATTTATTAGCAATGTGCGATTCGGTCATCGTATGGGTATCAACACATCTGTGTTTTACCTTTGGTAGAATTTGAATCTTATCTTAGTTTGATTACACTTTTTTAATAATTTGACACTTCTAGTTCTAGCCTACACTATTATGTCCAAAATTTTGGACAGTTGAACGCATACGATCAAAAAATATTGAGGAACGTTCAAAGTAAACCCCCGGACTGGACCTAATAAGCACGTTTATAAACGGCCCCAATCACTCATATTCCCAGGCGCCGTTCGGCAGTTTTTGTACTGTCGACCTTCGGCGGCCATCGATTTAATACTAATACGAGTTCACTCGTAAATTAACAACTCCGCCTATATTCAGGTAGTTCTCTCCGCCATCTTTATCTGCGGCAATCAATCTTTCAACTCTTTAATGGTTTTATTCACGTATCTTAATCGCATCAGTCTTGTTTGTTTTATTTTGTTAATGTTGCTAATTATTATATATTTTATCGGTGTAGCGTTGGTGCATGTTAATTAGTGCGATTGTAGGTTTAAGTAGTGTATGTGGATTACTAGTAGCTGTTAAAGTATGTAATTCCTATATAAATTCACTTAGGTTTCTGTTTGTCGGTCTGTGCTCAAGTAACAGCATTTAGGTATTTAAATTGGTTTTTATTACAATTTTGGACCATTATTTTATTACTTATCTACCAATTTATCTCGTGTGTGGTCCCACATACTAATTTTAGTCACTTAAACATTCAGATCACAATTTTATTCATATGGATATTTCTGAATTATTTTATGCAATTTTTTAATAACTTATCTGGCAACTTCTTGCGTGGACTATCTGCTATAATTACTCCGATGACACAATTAGGTGTAATTTATTGCATATCATAAATCAATGTTTTACTTTAATGCATGTACCTAATAAATCATCAGGACATTGTATTACGGCAAAACCCAAACGTTTTGTGTTTATTATTATAGCTAAATTGTATATTAAGCCCGTAAAGGCTTTCTTAGTTAGTATTTAGTAAAGTACTTGTACTACTGTTTCATACTTGTATTTATTAGACAAATTACTAATTTTATTTTTCTTTTTGCAGGTAAAAATCAACTCGCAAATGAACACCAGTAACAACAAGAATAAGTACACTTTAACTATTATCCAAAGACCTAAAGCCTCCGACCGGCATGCATGTCCACGCATGGGTATTCACGAAGACCCTACCTCTCATTCATTAAATACACTTTCGATACGCATAGCCCTGCACAAAGCCCTGGGTAGAGGATGTCATGGACTCATACAGCAAAGAACCCCCAAGCGGGTCCAAAATTTGCGAGAATCGAACCCAAGACCGGACCGGTTTAGTTAGTCTTGCACGCTGTCACCCATGCGTACATGGCAAAATTAACACCTCGCATGGCATTGAGTCATGCTATGTGGAGCACGGGCGAGTGACATTGTGATTTTTCACCGTCGTCTGACTGACTCATAGTTCATTAGCTCCGAAATTACCGCAGTGGTCGACGCCATTGCGTTGGACCAATCGTACTGGTGAAATTGTGTCAGATGTTTTTATACACCTCAAAGGATCAATTGTTTTAAATATCAGTCTGTGTATTGAAGCGGGATCAAACAAGTTATATGTAGTAAAATCCTGAGTTCGTCTAAATTATCAATGCGGCAACCATTTCGACAAGACTATGTCAGAAAGTTAGTAGTTTAGGGATGTTGTTCTCATTTGGAGGCTCCACTCGCACTCGCGTGAGGACACGACCCAGGGGTCGTAGCAATGCATCTATAGTTTAAATTCACGGAACTCCTTCTAGGGTGTTCATTTACAAAGTTAATGACAATTTCAGTTAAAAATTACAACAGAAATATAAGTAAATGATTTTTTTTCGATATAACTTAACATACATTTTACTTTTTAACTTTGATTTCAAATTCAATGTATTCAAATGGACTCTTCGGCCTAATGAACTTGATCGGCTATAAACAGGACGCCATCGCTTTGCAGCACAAGATAGCGAGAACCGCGTAAAAAAGGACAACTGATACCGAAATAAACTCGTCTTACCATTTCTCTTTCAGAAAGGAAACATGTCTATCTCGGGCGACCCGAGTGAAACGACCTACAACCCTCTCTTTCACACCTACGCTACGATCCCTAGCCACGTGTCAATTTGCTACCCGCGCAAAGTATCAAGTCGTTACTAGCCCATAAACGAAATTAACGTTTAGTGCTTTCGAAACAAGGTCTCTAATTACTTGAAATGTACTCGACGCTGTTGATACACTTCTCGAGTGCTAAGTTGTATCCGCTGCGTCTAAGCCATTAAAATTCCGACCGAGTTGCATCGGGTTCAAGATCGCTATTAGCTTGGAGTTGCAACTTAGATGGGGAACATGACTGTTCTACATTCGGCTCCGAGTTTAAACGAAGATGCGATACGGAGCTCGCTTGATTTAGATGTTTTCAATAAATCTCACATTCAAATTAGTTGCGAAATTTGAATAAATCACCATAATAGACAGTTTGAACAAGCCTAGGTTACATTTGACAAATTGTCGTTTAAAACTAATGTCAGGCGGACGTTGAACGCAGCCAATTTCAGTTCGATCAACCTCGCCTCGTCCCTCGCCGCACCCTTAAATCCCCTACACAGACTAAGATACCATTAATCATTCTACAACATATTAATGCTACCCAAGAGCCCTTGAAATAAAAGCTTATGTTTATTGTGATAAGGTCGGTTCCACGTACAACGCACCTGGCGCTTACGGCCTTGCGGACGTGCGGCCTCGCGCCTACCTCTCGTTACCTCTGTACCCCTGGTATTATGTAAGCCGAGTGCAATGGCCGAATGAAAACACCAGGAAAAACGACATTTTCTTTCGCGCCAAATTACCGCACCTACATTTAATTTCTTCGTTTCCT